>JAPMOQ010057778.1:145362-180633 GCA_026543055.1 Argiope trifasciata
TATATATATATATATATATATATATATATATATATATATATATATCAAAGATGGTAAGTCATTCTTTTCAGTTCACTGTAACGAGGCATAAAAGCTTTAGGATTAAGTAAACATTCTATTTTTAAATACTTTGTTTCATTCTTTACAACAAACAAGATCCTTCTTATAGGTTTTATCTCTTAAGAATGAGGAGCTTCTCTGCACTTTTTATTTACTACGGTGCCTAAAAGCACGAAAGCCAAAAAACTTATTCGACTGTAAGAAAATCCTTATTTTATTTCAACATTCTTACATTCTATTTATTTCATATCTTTCCAAGCATTCTTTGGAAAAAGAAACAATTCCAATTTTATTTTATGCCGTCACCAAAAAAGGGGTTTTATTCTTAGACTACAAAAAGTTTAAAACAAGAGTTTTCATATTTCCGAGAAATGATCCGAGTTTAGTGGATATTCCTTTGATTATTTGTTTTTGGTTCACGAATATATACGCTAAAGATATCGAATATTTCATCGTTTTAACAGCATGCTATACATATATCTTAAGCATATTTTGCTATTTTAGGAAAATAATTTGGAGGACGGATTTTTTTAGATCTTTATTTTATTGACTTTTTAAGAATTGAATATGATTTAAAGTTCATTTATTTTAATGACAGTCGAACAAATATACTCTAATTACCAAAAAGTAATTGGACCCCTGTGATAAAAGAGATGAACACAATTTATTCATATTCAGTAGTTGGTAGAGCCACCACCTGAGATAACTACAACCTTACATCGATATATACTTACCACAAGTATTTGGATGATGGACAGTGGATGGTCAGAAGATATGAAAGAATTTTTCACCAGTTTTTTACCGTTTCTGTATCCCTTAATTCAGCGATTGAACTTGTCTCTGAGGTTTTGTATAGGATTCAAATCTGGGTAAGCCAATCCAGTCAAATAACCTAACTATCATCAGGAATCCCGGGGAGCATCTCGTAATTGAGGATGAGATGCTTCCGGTATGGTGGCTGGATCTCGCCAACCCAGTGGGTACAATAATAGGTGATGGTCTGCCACTCCCATCGATGACTGGACGTACTCCGTATGGGAAGGGTTATAGCTTTGCCAGTAATGGTCCTTCAGACTCAACCACTCCGCCAGTGTTGTTGTGGAGGTCCGGTCACTCAGTTTTACGCGATTTATCAGTGTGCCTTCGTGGTGGGTCGGAGGTTAGTAATATGACTTACTATCATTGGTTATTAATGGGCTATTGGCTAATGTAGAGAATAATGGCATTAAGACTAATGGCATGGTCATACTGTAAATATCAATGATCCAACACTTGAAATTGCCACAGCGTAAGAAGCAAAATGTTGTCTAAAATAACGAAATAGGAGTCCGTGCTAAGCTTTCCATGATCTGGGGATTAAGGGTTCCAGTTATACCGCGAGATATATCCCCAGACCATAATTCCAACTTTATCGCAGACGCAATGCATTCTAGCAAAATGTGCTCGTATTCATATGCTAAATGCAAACTCAACCATGATTCGTCACTCCAGAGAACCTAATCCATTGTCCAATTTCGATATTCCTTGCTCACCGTCAACCAAGCACCATAGTTGAATTTCGCAATCAAAGGCTTAAGGGTGGCAGCACGATGATGAAAACCAAGCAAATGTGCTTCCTTGAGGAGGGCATTTATTGAAACAATAGTCCCGTATACTTATTGGAACTTATACCCATATCCATGTTCTTTGAAATCAGATAGCTCTGAAGTTATGCCATCTCACATGCCATTAATGCCAATGCTGCTTGCTATCCAAGTAAGAAGGCGTGATAAGATAAGTACCGCAGAGTCCTCTTCTGCATGTGTGTTTAATTTAATGGGCGATAGATAGTGTGTATACGGAATGTCACAAATGAAGTTTTGTGCGTCAGTATAGCATATACTGTTTTCAATAAAAGTAACATAGCTTTTAACACATTTTTCATCACATTTTTGTAGAATTTAATGATGCTTAATAATAAATAAATCACGTAATTTTGAACACAAAAATAATGTAATGAATGCCGACATAAAATGGGAATAGAAGCATTATATATTATGGCCAGGGGAGAATGTAAGGATTCGTCACTCACCATACTGCCGAGTTATCACTTTCAGATTTTCATTAATATGTAATCATGAAGGATTCCATCAAAACTCAGAAATTTTATTCTGATGACGCGCCCAAAATACCTATTTTAATACCGATGGGGTATTAAAATTAATTATCGATTTTTTCGACAGGGCTTTGGATTTACTCCTCTTGGGTTGCGAGTTCGAACTCCGCCGGTCGAAGACCTTCGTGTTTGTGGTGTCTGGCGCACTTATAAATTTGTCGTGGTCACAAAGTCTAGCATGTGAAGAGTAATACCACTAGGGGTATTGGCTCAGAGGTGATCGTTCTCTGATACTGGTCCAAATTACATTTTGTGGTTGAATGAATCGAATGTATGTTTGAAGTCCGCCCCGTGAAAAGGGTTGTGAAGGGTGAATAATTCAAAATCTTGGCACCAGATGGCGCTTCTAAAAACAAAATCTGCAAAAGTCTCGGTTTAAATCGCTGAGGCTTTAGTCAGCGGACTTGTCATTGACTTGTGCCATCAGAAACAACAAGAGAAACTATTGGCATCAGAAGAATAGTTCGAATTAGTGTATATTCAATAAGTTATTTAAGTTGTGCAAATCCTTTAAATCTTTTTATTGGGTCAAATTTTATTTTCAAAGATGTCCAAAAATGCACTATTACGCTTCCGATTGCTTATGTGCATAAATGTTATTAATCGCCGACGATTGATGGTTAATAGTCTCTAATAATAATTGATACCAAATACATATTGTTTACTTTGCAAAAACACATTATTATAGAGTATATGAGAAACATTTGGAAAAAAAATACCCTCTAGTTTATTTCTTATTGCTCTCTGTATGTTGCAACAGTTTTTGAAACGCTCTACACCTCCTATATATATTTATATATCTTGCTCAAATTCCCAATCCTCAATAAAATACTTTTTTATTCATCTACTCAAATATATTTTTTAAAACTTATACTGGATGACACTAGATGCTAATACAGTTTTTTCAAACATTAATTCATCAGTTAAATTTAATTTTCAATATTTTAAATAGAGTTTTATCAGTAAGTAATGAAAATTGGAACCAGCAGGCAATAATTCCATAGGTAAAATTCAAGGATTTCTGTATTTTTCACTTGAATGAGAATAAGAATTCATTTTTTGCAAAAATCAATAATTTTTTGATACATTAATTAATTTTAGTTTTAAAGGGTAGAAAAAATTTCTCTTATATATTTAGAGGATATAAATTTAGGAATAAATATCGCCAGTGGTGTTGTGAATAGATCGCAAGAAAAAAAATTATTTTGCACTTAATAATGTGATTCCTTCATATGTATATAATATTAATATTAATTGAAATTATTGAATAAAGAGCAATCAATATAAAATTTCTTTCTTGACCTAAGTAGGAATTTACTTAATTATAAAAAATATCGATTTTTTATGAATTTTGCGTTTAGACTGCTTTTATTTGCAGATTTCATATATAAGTATCTTCGCAAATAAAGCGCTTTGTTTAATAAATGAACATGATTTGTAAAACTCTCAAAGACAAACAAGATGTAAACTTATTTGACATATAAGCTTACAAGAGTAATATCGTGGTATACAGCCTACAAGACTAATTAATATTTCAAGTTTATTTGACAATTACTCTTTGACATTTTTGTTTGGAAAATCAAATTAGTGTCCCTAAAAATAAAAATGAACTTAACATAACCGATATTGATGTCAGAAAAAATACAATTTAATTAAGATTAAATGGAGGAGGAATACAATTTTTCTATTACATATATGACACCACTGATATACCCTTTTACTGAAACATCTGCCTCCAAAACAAATCTCGTTATAGAAGGAAATTGAAAAAAAACCGTCTTTTCTGATTCTAATTATAACACAAATTAATATTCCAGATTTTTCAACATATTTCTTTTTATCGTTTATAGGAAGAATAAGTAACAAATCTTCCAGAAATACAAATATACACGAAGAAATTAATTGAAAAGTTCATATTAGTTTCTTTCATGTTTTTATTTAATTATAACTATTAGTGCAAATCAACTAGATAAAATTAAGACATGGGTGCAAGAAAGATAATACTGCGATGACATTCAAATGAAGGAATTTTTCAAAGACCTGGAATAAGTAAATACCTTTTGGCATCCTCGCCGTCTTTTCAATGCAGTTAATTTTATTCACAAGCTTTTAGTAGCATCCTTACCATTTTTTTCTTACTAAATGCTTTAATTTTTCTGTCTTTATATGCATGGCTTTGGGATGAAAAAAACCCCCTAAATATATCGACCAATTAACCTCGAAAAGATTTATCATCCAAAATGGAAAAGAACGGTATTTGAATTAATGTTACCCCTCTGATAGGAGAACTTAGAAGTGTTAATTTAATAAAATATCCATGAAAAAGAAAAATATTTGTAGCTATGACACACTCAAAAAGTGAAATTATAAATAAACGAGTTTGATTTGTTTGTTACTTCTGTGTCAATATGAATAATAATCAATTTCCAGTAATCCAGTGAATTACAAATGGAATTAGTATAAATCTTTAGATACAACAATTATAGAATAATAATAAAATACAATATGACAAATATAATTTTTAGATACAATTAATTTCCTTATTGTTGCACTATACGTAATAACAATTCTGATAAATTTTGTGTCTAATGTATATTTGTATTTCCATACAAAATATAAATGATTAAAATTTTTATATTAGTCTACAGAAAATAAATTTTTGTAATACAAATTTCATAAGCTGAATGCATAATAAAATTAGAAATTATAAACTTAACGAAGCTTTTGAACGATTTCGGAGTTTAATATCTTGCAATGATGAAAAAAGGTAATCATTTTGCATAAGATGTTTAAGCTCTGTCTAGACACCTTTTGCCGTTTTTTTGCTTGAAGATTAGGTAACTTATTACTTATTGAAATTCTATAGAACAATTAAAATTAATTTTGATAGGAATTTTATGGTCAAATAAAAATTAATTCATTTTTTATAAATGAAAGTTTAGGACATCAACTCATTAAAGCACAATAGCTTGAGCGACTTAAATGCAAGCATTTAAGCACATGATTTATTTCGAAATAATTTAATCTAGTAGTCTATTTTTGATTAAAATGAAACTTCCGAAATTAAATTATTTTAAAAAAATGTGCTCCCATATATTCAGCATTTTGATATAAATGGTCCAAATAAGAAAAAGGAATTTGATATAGTTGAATTATATAAAACATGTTTGTTTAAGCAATGAACATTTGTTACCTATGAAGAAAATTACTTTTATTTAACTATAATTTTGCTAAATTTTGGGTATGTTTTGTTTAGTTTTTTATGCTACTTTTTTTTCACGTGATTGTTATTATACCCAAAAAAATTATTAACAAAGATTATCCTTCCAAAATTCACCGCTCCAATGTTCAGTCAACTTCTACCTTTAAAAGAACTCGAATTTACTGAAATACCCAATGCACATTTCTCATTTTCCCCTTTTACAGTCCAAAAACGTATAATTACCGAACAATATAAATGAAAATTATAAGACATTAGAAATATTTCGAGTTGCGGTGATATTCCAAGAAGAGAAAGAAAATGTATTAGGTTGTTCGGAAAGTAATTTCGTTTTTTCCTGACAAAGGATTTAATTGCATTTTTCGCACCCAATTTCATACTTAAACCGCAAAATCATTTTATGTTTTAAGAGCTGATATAGCAAGGCTTGAGTGTGAAAAAGTGCAGCTGATTCTTCGCAGTAGTTTTTGGATGGTGCCCTTTTAAATATGGAGAGCAATAAACAGCATTTTCGTCATTTTTTTCTTTTTTGCTATAAAAGGTAAAAATGCTGTTCAAGCCAGAAATAAATTAGCCAATATGTGTGGAGAAGATGTGTTAACAGTACATCAGTACCAGAACTGATTTGCAAAATTTTTCCTTCAAATGAGGAGGCCAAAAACCACCTCGATCAGTTTTTTTTTACAGCAAAGACCAAAACTTTTATGAGCGTGTAATCATGTTACTACCAAAAATATGGCAAAAGGTATTAGACCAGAATGGCAATTTTATAATTTAATAAATAATTTATTCATTTAACGAAAATTTCTTTTCATTTTGACAAAAAAATACGAAATGACTTTCCGAACAACCCAATAACAAGGGAAAGAGAAAATTTGAAGAGCACTATTGCTTTTTACTTCACGGTAAGCCAACATTCTTAATCGTATCCTCGGTAATCGTTAAATCTCCTGTCTAGACCAGAAGATATAAAGGCTTCTTGACATCTTAAGTATTTTAGAAAAGCGTTATTTAATGGAAATGAACAGTTTCCTTGACAAATTTAATCAAATTTCCGAAAACAACACTAACACCTTGCCCACACTAATTAAGTAAAGCATTTTGAAATATTCTTATCGAAATATTTTGAAAGTATTCAGAGTTTATAAAATTTTAAAACATTTTTCCCAGCGAAAACGCTATGGTAACTGAAAATATTTTTTTATTACGAGAGACCGTGAGGTTGTTTTTGTTAAAAGGTCTTGAATTATTGAAGGCAATGAGTAATTGGAACTTGAAATCGCGTAGGCAATGAATAAACCATGCTATTCATCAGCATCTTTTAGTCTCGTATTTGTTACCTGCTTTTACCAATATTGAATTATTATTATTATGTATCATACCCTAAAGCAAATGTGTTTTTAAAAAGTTGACGTGCTCTTACCAGTATTGCTTTATTATTACATATGCTTTTTTGATAGCAGATGCGGTTTTAGAAGCTTGTCGTAGACCTTTAACATCATAGTTGTTATTTTCATGGAATGTAATTTTTTCGGAAAAATTAAAAAGTTTAACTTTTGTAATACGTTTAAAAACTCTGCTTTACCTTTAATAACAGTTTTGATAAAAGTATTTAATCTTTTCCGCCGGTAGGGAAATATAACTTCATTCATCCATAAGTGGAAAATGTTAAAGAGTTTGGTTCTTATTTTAAGATTAATCTATTATAAAACTGTTTTATGATCTCAGAAATAAGAAAACAGCAGTTTGTGTTTACAGAAACATTTTTTTAATAAAAATTGCATATAAAATAAAATGTTTACACACACACATGCAGAGAGAGGAGCGGGGGCACTAGAGGCGGATAGAAAAATTTCGTGATTGTTTCAAATCGGTAGTTTAAACTGGTTACATATTTAAGTTAATTAAGACAAATAATGACTTAAAAATAATAAAGTTCTCACACGGTAACTTGAAGTTTGAGATCGTAGATTTCAGTTTGATTTTTTTTACATATTTTTCTTATATTTCTCTTTGCACAAACATATTTTATAGTTATAATTTCAAAATTATAAACCAGTGGAAGTGGTCTCTCCAAAATTTTGGTGTACGGTAAAAAAACGGTGTAAAATTTTGCAACTTTCGATAAAGCTACGAATGTGTTGCAAGCAATGAATGAACAATCATTACACAACATGGATTTATAGTGAGAATGTAGTATTTCATTCCGAATCTGCGTTGCGAACTTTGGCTAATTTTTTTTGGTGTTATATATTTTGAAAAACCTTACTTGAAGCCGTCTCAACCAGAAATTTCATATCAAAGTACTACCGTAGCCACAAGATCACATCATAAAATTTATTTTATTTATTTTCTTTGGTTTATTATACATGGGGATTTTTACTTATCGCAAATTCCATTTCTATGAAAGTAAATGTAAATAGAATGCCATGCCCTTGACTTATTTCGTTCTAATTCTTATAAATATCCATCCATATATAGATTTTCAATCTTTGCACCGAATTTTAACTATCTAGATCTATTCGTATTGTATTTATTATGTTTACAGATTAGAAAAGACAGACGGAGAAATTTCGTTCGACGATGTCTTTCGCTCAAAACTGAAAGGATAAAGATCATATATGAAATGTTATCCGGCTAAAAACGTTTTTAAGAGGTTTTTAGCATGCCTAAAGAGAGACAGACGAACGGGCTGACATGGCATCAAAAATGTGCTTTTCGAAGTCATAGAGGTCTAAAAATGTGGACATTCCGCAAAATCGCTCCCTTTTTAGACTTGAATTAATTAAGTTGGAATTTTATGATGATTACAATTTTTTTTTATATTCTTACTATTTGAGAAGTTATAAATAATTTTATAGAAATACCCTAAAATTAATGAAATATTAAAATTGAATCTTGATATTAAATTGAAATTTGCATTTGCAATACTTGGTCGCATGTTTCTTAAATGCCAGGTTTTTCATAGCACTAGTTTTCAGAAAAAAATGTAATTTTGAAAATTTTATTCATAAAGTAAATAGAAAAAAGTATTGTTTTCTTCTCAATTCTAAAAGAATAACTTTACTTATTATATAGATTTTATTTAACTTGATTTTTTACATGCTTGCAAAACAGAATTTTGTTATATTTCTTTCACTTAGATCTTCATAACTTTTCTCGTACTTTTGTGTTTATCGTAACAATACATTATCCTAATCTATTCCAAACATATTTATCAATTCGTTTTATTTCATTCCATTTTAATTTTATATTAATTCCATCGATTAGTCATTATAAAGAATATTTAATAATTCTATTGTATTTATGATAGAGAATTTCGAAATTAAACTAAGACTAAAACGTAAAATGTAAGAAAAAATAAAATATCATTTAGTTAGTATATTAAAATATAGAAAAATCTCATTACAATGTGGGAGTCAAACAAAAATTGATTGCTTGATGTTTTGAACCAGAACTATAAAATCACATTAAAAAAATTTATATCATTAATGAAAAACCTTTTTTTAGAAATATAAATGTGCTAACTTCATCATTTTTACATTTACTAAAATTAGTACTTTAACTCGCAGATAAATGTCGGAATTAATTTTGCAGCAACATATGTATGCAATTTAAAGTTTAGAAGATTTATAAAGAAAAGTAAAATTTAATTCCCATTAAAATTTCAAATGAATTTTTCACTTCTGTATCTGTTCTGTATATTCTGTTCTGGTCTGTAGAAAATCATGTAATTAGCAAAATTTCAAGGTAAAAAAAAGTTATATTTTAATAACTTTCGGGGGTTTTTTTGCAGCATAATACAATCTTTCCATTATTCCAAAACATTCAAATTGAATTCTTGGGAAAATCCATTGAGCTTAAAATTTTTTATTGCTCTATTTTTTATGAATGTTTCTACTTATTTCAAACCTACGATTTGGAAACCATTCTTTGAAGTATTTGTTTTATGCATTAAAAAATTCAGAGTTTTTACTGGATTTGAAATAATTCTGTATCCCAAAATATTTTTTATAAACTATTATCGGTACTTTATGTTTATAATGAAATTTTCTAAATTAATTGGAGTTTGTTCAAAATAATTAGTTCCGAGCAGAAGTTTAATGTCAGAATGAAAAAAAATGAATAAAATCCTAACACTGTCAATTACATTTTTTCCTTTAAGGTTATTAAGCTGTTATCATGATGAAGAAATTTAAATTTTATTCGTATTTTCTATAGAAATAAACGCGGCGAGTTAAAACTGTTATATTTTTTTCTTATGTAATGGACTTAAAGTTCTCTATAATATTTCATTACTTTAAAAAAAAATTAAAATCATTCAATATATATAATTTTTGAAATTAATAAAGAGTGAAAAAAGAGATATTGTTAATTATTTAAATCGTCTTTAAACGTAATAAATAAGTTTTATAGTTGTTACTTTAAATTTCTGCCGTCCAACCACAACATTGTCAAAGTGACTTTTGTTGATAATCAAATTTTTTCCGGTAAAGAAATATCGAAAGTGGAACATATAGTCTTATGTAAAAGTAAATTATTAACATTAGAATAAAGGATATGTTCCAAAAGTAATTTAAGCTGTGCAAATCCTTTAAGATTTTTCTCATTTAGGAGCAGTTAGTAAAATATTTGTTGTTCTTTCAAATAGCTGAAGAATCAATTCTTTATTTTTGGCGATATGTTAAGGTATCCGACTGTGTTCGAAGGAGATTTTTTGAAAAATTGGATTTATAAAAGACAATTTAAAACTATGGTTTTAAGATATGTTGTCAATTATTATACAAAATACTATAAATGCAAAAAAAAAAAAAAAATTGAAAATATTATATTTTGAGAAATAAGAAAATTTTGAAAATTTTATTGAAATTTTACCAAAATGGTTAACAGTCTACATAAAATTGTAATGCAAGAAACCTAGTTTTCTTTGTACACAAGTTATAGAATAAAATGAGCCAGTATCTAAGAAATATTGAGATGCAAAGAAGTTATGAGAAAAATTTACAGATATATATGAATTTTTTTCATAAATTTACTAATTATTTTTTCTAAAAACATCTATAAACTAAAAAGTATTTCACCAACAATAAAACTTTTGGTTTATTTCATTGATACTATTATTTAAAACACAAGCTGACATTTTTATGGGAATAAATCTATTAGTTTTAGAGATATGCTAGCGGTGATGAATATTTATGGAAATTAAAGTTTTTTAGAAAATTGAAGTTAATTTTAGTTAATTATGCGACCTTGGATGATAAGTCAGGAAAAAATAAACTATTTTAACTTTAATAACTATATAACTAATAAACTATATAACTGTTTTTCCAGAAAAGATTAACTATTTTGGAAAGAAGAAAATCTGTACTAAAAATATATTCCCCAATGTGGTCGATAACCTAACGTTTTTAACGTTTTCGGATACCTTAATCAAAAAGAAAAAAAGTTTCTAATTTAAATAATGAGAAAGATTATATTAAATATATTTATATTTTCAGGAGCACTTGATTTATTTCTGTTCAAAATAAAAATCTAGCAGAGAATGATCTGAGATGTTAGTTTATCCCCAAGTTAGAATCAATGTAAATATTTTCAAGAACGAATGAAAAAAAAAAACATTTTGATGTATCATATGTTTGTATTGTCATTGTTAGAGAGTTCTACTAAACGTTATATTATTCAGGATAATATCATACCAAATAGATAGAAATATACTATAAAGTTTTTAAAAGGAAAATTGATAGCATGTATTCGAGAAAAAAATCTCAACTAATGGTTTAAGAATGTATATATTTTACTTTTCTTATATACATTAAATTAATATTTGTAGATATATGAAATGAAGAAAGGGAGTTTATTTACAATATATTATTTAATGCTATTCAATTTTAAAATCTGTGAATTTAATTTATGCTATAATTTCATAGTATAATAATAAACTGATAGTCCATAATCAAAAACAGTCGTCACATCAAAAATAGTTGCAACTGGCATGGTATAAACACACGTTAAGTGAGATACTGCATCTTAATATATTCAGTAAATTCCTACTCCAGCACTTTCGGCAATTAATATGTTTTCAACTTATTGCTTCCTTCTCATTAGTAAAAGGCATATTGATCATTTATAGCTGCGGGTTGATAATGCAGGTATACTTAAAGTACAAGTTTCAGGCATTAATTAGACTATGATGCCGAATTCGGGGACACCACTTGTTACACATTAAAATACTCGACTTGAAGTGTTCTATTTGAATCTCTAAATCTTAGACGCTGTACAACTTTTGGGACATCCTGTATATGCATACATAAATAAAAAATAACTATTTCAACTGTGTTGTTATTTGAAAATGTAGAATTTTTTTTAATAAAATCTGTTGCTCTTATATAAAATTTCTACTTCAATATTTTTTCAACCAAGTAGGAAAATATCAAAGCTCTAGTTTTGTAATATAGGTACTTGCAAGAATATAAAACTCAAATTCTTCTGTCAGCTTAGAAAATATTAAAATAAGAATGTAGGGGAAAAGTTATATATTTCTTCCACATATTGTGGAGAGAAACTGCGCAAAATTATATCATTCAAAAAATTATTTTAATATATCAATGAATTTTTAAAAAAATATATGAATAATGATTTAAAGAAGAAAAAGTTAATTTAAAAAAAGATAATCACTATTTTCTACAAAGACGCCGCCATTCTTCAACATTTTCAGTTCAAGTATTTCATTGAAAATAGTTCGGAAATTGATTTGAAATTTCATGATTTTCTATTCAATATCATCGAATCAGTTTTAAAATCTTTATAGGAGTCAGTAAATTTGGATATCTATTGTTTTGTCAATCACATTTTAAAAATTTAAAAATCCCCCCCCCCAAAAAATTATCACAATGAAGATTTTGTTCAAGAAAGTCGTGTTTAAACGATGTACTTCGATATAAATTATTATATACATATTATTTGATATAAATTATAGTTATTTCATAATAGATGTAATGCAAATTGCATTTCGAAAACTCGAATTAAGCTATACATCACTATTTCGGATAGTAATATGTCACCGAATAAGGAAAGCAATTTTTTTTCAGACCCACTAAATCGTTATTTTATGGCTATCTTGATCAAAAATCATTCTATATTTTATTCTTCAAAAGAATTTCGAATTCCATTATTCTCTTAAACTTTTATAATCGCTCAGAAAAATATATAAATCCAAAGATGACAACTTATTCTTAACAGTTTGACGTAACGAGGCATAAAAGTCAGGCTTAGCCTTATATTTTATATAATTCTCTTGCCAAATGTATATAAAAATTAAAAAAAAAACTCCGAAAAGCTTTAGTACTTAATGTAGGTCTCTGCAATTTATATTTACAATGGTCTATAAAATCTGAACTTTCAGATTTTTTCTCTGGATAAATTATATTTCATCCGTTTGGGGTCTTCTCAAATGATTCTTTAGAAAAAGAAATAGCTCCAATTTTATTTTAAAGTTGTCATTGAAAAATAGTTTTATTCGCAGACTATTAAAAGAGTTATTCATGTTTTTAAGAGAAAATACTCCATTCATGAAATATTAAAATATATTACGCAACGTTTTATTTCAATTTTTTAGTTGGTGGATTTTTACATGCATATGTTGCGACCATATTTAATATATTTACTCGTATTTTATCGACACTATAATTAAGAGCAATTTTTTTAAATGCAGATAACCTATTCAGGCTTAGGTTATGTGATTACAATAAGAGGAGTAATTTGTAAAATGTTGAAAAATAGTTACGTATTTGCATAAAGTAGATTTAAAAAAATCATCTGGGAAATAATATTATGCCAATTAAATTTAAAAAAATATTAATCTGAAAATCTTTTTATTTTTTTAAAATCTATTTAAATTAAAGCTCTCTCAATAAAAAGGTTAATCCCTGCAAAACTTTGCAGAGATTACCCTTTTAAGGATAGGTTAAGAAATATACAGAGTATCTCAAAAACTTTGACCGTGGCTTTTCTTCCTTAAATATTGTTTATAGACGTATACTGTAAATTACAAAGTTGCGTAAAAAAGTGCAAAATGTTATGAAATCAATAAGCATTTTTAGGATATTAGACTTTAAAAAATCCAAAATTTAAGTTTTTATATGAGCTCCGTACAAACAAATTTACAGTGAATGAAATGTGATCTATTTTCTAATAAGTTCATGTATAACATTTAAGTTTTTATCGCAAAAATTTTAAAAATGGGATTCTACATTAATGTTGGTTTAAACTACTTTTCAATGACTGGATATGAGTTCGCAAAGAGAAAAAAATCATGTCGGATGTTCGTGTTTTAGGGGTCGTACACAAATGCACAAAGCAAGTAATGATTGAATAAATAAAAAATAATAATTTTTCAATTTATTGGTTTGAAAGTATTAAAAATTTGTAGAAATAATAACATAAAGGAAAGATTATATAAGTTTTTTTTACAAGTTCATTGACTGTGCTATTTTTAAGTTCTATTCTGTAATACATGATATAAAAAGTTAAAATATTTTTCAGGAAGTATAGACTTGAAAATATGTATTTAAAGATATGAAGCATATTTTATTTCCATAAAAAGTATTACTGCGTTGCTTCATCTCTGCTGAAGCTCAAACATTTGCATTTTAATTTGTGATTGACCCTCCCCAAATTTGTTTTAACTTATCTAAGAATTTCCATGATAAAATTCTAAAAATTTGTTACATGACTTTATTAAAGGATTCGACACATTTTGCTTACTGGAAACAATTTTGTGCGGAATCCGTCTAAAAATTTAAATTTTGTGTTTTTTAAAAGGTTAGTCCCTTGAAAATTGTAATTGATTTTATAGCATTTTGCACCTTTTTAACGTAACTTTGGTATTCACAGTTTATGTCTATGATGAAAATTTAAGGAATAAAAGAAGTGGTCAAGGTTTCTCAGACACCTTGTATAATTTAACTATCGAACTAAAGAATAAGATATGACAGTATCCAAACATGAAACATTTGGATTCTATTTATAAACAACATAGTAATTAACACAGCCTTTAAACACATTACTCATTTCTCTAATTCAGAATCAACAAGAATATTGAGGTTACTACACCAAACTCAATTAAAAGGTACCAATTAAATTTTAATTTACGAGTCTTTCCGTAAGAAATCTTTCCCAAAAATCTGGAATAAGAGGGAATAAAAAGCATTTAAAAACATAAAATAACAATAAAACGTACAATATTGTAATGAAAAAAATCAATGTCCTTTACCAATGAGTGAAGTTAGATGCACATTTCAAAATAATATTTTTACAAAGATTTTTCAAAAAATATATAAATGAATTTAAAATAATCGATTCTTTTGCAAAATGAAATCTATCTGTTTAACTGCCTAAAAATATTATGGATCAAAATTTATACTAGTGGTTCAAAATAAGTGTTAGGATTTATACATCTCTCAATAAAAACGGCTGATGGTCCCAAAATTGCAAACTACAATAGATATTAAAAATTACAAAAGGGGAAAAATAACAAATATCTATATGACATATACAGCTTATTTATAAACATTGTAGAATCAAAAGTCTGTATCATCCGTTTCAGTTTAATGATTTTGATTTTCTTTTCAAGTACAGGGATATCTTGTGGTCAAATAAAAAAGGAACATAAAATGTTTTTAATTCAATTCCTATAAAGGTCAACAAAACAATTAGTTATTTTTTAATTAAATAATCATGATGAAATTTATTAAGTATCAAAAAATTGATTTTCGCAACATTTGAACTCGCATTCTTCACCTTCACTTAAAAGACTGAAATCCTCGCATTTTATCGGTCGAGCTACTGCCTGTTGATTACCATTTTTATTACAAACTTCTAAAACTCTACTTAGAGTATTACAAATTTATTACATTTAATCAATAAATTAATATTTGAAAAAAACTATATTAACACCAAGTTTCATCCACTACAAGTTTAAAAAATGTATTCCATCTCAATTAGATGAATAAAAAGTATTTTACTGACGACGGAAAATTTGAACTTTATAAATATATATAGTGAGAGATTGTGAACTAAAAGAAGTTAATCGAAAAAAGAAAGTTTATCTCAATATGGCAGTATTGGCTGAACTGAAAATATTAATTATTCTTATTTATATTAATTGTTATTTGGTGTACTTTAAAGAAAACTACATTTTTTTAATTGATTTTGCTTACTATATAAATGTAACTCTATTCTTTTCTCGGCTTTTATTCATATTTATTTCATTTTAGCATAAAAATTTTTAAATGACAGTATTGAAATAATTTTAACAAATAGATATACGTGTCTATAAGTAGAAAAACTTTATATAAAATTTATTTACTTCGCATAATTTTTATTACGGGTTCTTTTTCTCTATACTGAAGATTTCTCTAGATAATTGGAAATGTGTTCAAACAATAAAGATAATAGAATTCCACTAACATAATTCACAGAAAATAATTTTGCAATTTCTTAAGCAATTTTTTTTTATCATCTGACTAAAAGATATATCGATGTCTTGTTTATTGTTTCATATTACAAGACTTAAAAAGTGCCATCGATTAGTGCAAAAAAGAAGACAAACACTTTTAAACACTTGTTATTTGCATGGCAAACAAAATAATGTGATGGAAACTACAAAAGAAACCATCAGAGCAAAGAAATGCTATAATCTTTTTTTCATCTTTTTTTAAAAATGTATTTATGCAGGTTCCTTGCTGGTATTTTTGAGGCCATTTGGCTTCATTCCAAGTTTTTATTTACTTCGCAGATGATAGACTTGTTCCAAGAAAGTTTTATTCAAATAGAAAAAGTTCGTTTCTTTTATATTTAAAATATGTGCTTTTGTATTCTGTAAGTTCTGTTGTTCAACAGATATTTATGTCGAAATTTCTGTTTGTGATTATGCCAGTGCAGTTGTGTGAGAATTTTAATCAGCTTAAAATTTGTTGGAAAACGATTTTTGCATTTAGTGTTTTTTCTTTCAATTTAGAAATTATTGAATTTTGCTAAGAGATATAAGGCATCAAAGAGAAAAATGTATTTTAAAAATACAAAACTTATAACAATAATTTTTTCATTGAATTAATATTTTTAACTTTTGTATATATTTATCTATTATATGTATGTAATGACATTTTTAAATCTAATATAAATATTAAATATTTTTCTAATTTTTATCATAAATTAGTCATTTTTAACTTCACTCGAAAATGTTTCCTTATTTCTTGATCCAATTCCCACATTTTATTTAATTATTTCTCACACGCCTCTTGTTCATGAGCACAGCAGCGCCTAATTTGGCTGCCTCAACCACGCTCTCATTTCAGTGCTTTTTATCCTTTTCACCTTCCTTCCAACTCTTTATCCTCAGAGCACACGGGGTTTTTTCACATCATCCAGACATTTTTTTGGAGGTATTCCTCTATCCCGGAATTCCATAGGATATTTACAAGTGGGTATGTTGAAGGCGCTGTTTTCAGGATCTCTCCAGGTACAGCCGAGCTATCTTAACATCCATAACTTCCCATCCATTGTATTTTTACTAATGGATATGTTGAAGGCGCTGTTTTCAGGGTTTCTCCAGGTATAACCGAGCCATCTTAACTTATTGTTCCAGATAACCAGTGTTATCTGCAGTTGCTTATCGAGTTTGCATTATTCAAAATTGTATGAAGTTAGCCAACATCCACTCTTTATCACTGGGCGAAAGATAGTTCTAAGGCTTTTTCTCTCGAACTTGCTCAAAGAACGCTGAATGTCCAGGTTTCACTTACATAAAGCAGAACATTCATAGTATGAGTCGTAAAAATTCTTAGTTTAGTTTTTCGACTGATTAAATTGGATTTGACAAGAACATCCAAGAAAAAATTTACAAGCCATTTTTATTCTGTTGTCAATTTCTGTCCTGAGTTACTTATTGTCAATAATCATTGTTCCAAGATATTTGAAATGATCAACTTTTATGAAAGTAGGATTTTAACACACAGAGGAACATATTTATAGCTGAGAGCTGAAATCCCACATATGTAGTTTTATCTTGGTTGATTTCTTACACGTGTTTAACAAAATTGTTGGCCTCGTTGTTCCCAATTCAGGAGTAAATGTATACATATCTTTAACACCTACACATTCCTTTAAAAGTTCCTAAAGGCAAAGACAAAATATTTCGACTAAAGAAAATTATTTCTAAAATCATTTGCCTAAATTGGCACTTGTTAAAGAAATCCCTATCAGAACTTTATAGTAAAATCAAAGCGACATTTTTTTTTGCTAGTTTAGTACTGTGTAAATATATTTATTATTAGTGAAATGCATGAGTAAAAATCCAATAATTTAAACTATGAAAAATGAAAAAAAAAAATTGATTGGCACATCTGTCTTTAGTTTTTCCTTGAACATAAATTCTTGAATGGGTAAAAATAAATTGAGAAATATTGTTCTTTTAGGCCATGCATTTGCAGATTTAATATTATATATAATTAGCTATGATTACTTATCAGATTTTAATTTATTTTCTTTTTGGAAATAAAAACAAATATTACAAAACGAGCATTTTTATAATTCAAGACAAAACAAATATGAGCTCCATCAAATAATTGAACTTTTTTCTTAAACGATACAATGGTTTTTATTTAGAGGGTTATGAAATATCCAGTTGTCTATAATACTTCTGTTTCACTCTCTTTTTATTTAGTTGAGTTAAACGACGGCTCCTAAATATAAATTTTAAATGTGTATGAATTTAAATTTCTTTCTTACATACCAAAGCTCTTCATTAAAAAGTCATTTTTTTAAGAACAAGCGTTTTCGCAGAGGCTATGCTTTGCATTCAATTTGCGTCGAATATTTTGTACTTAATCCGATTTTAATGGTTCTGCCTGAAAAGCTTTTATACACTTTCATTTTACTTGAATTATTTCCTGTCCTTTAGAATGGAATGTTGTAGAACAATTTATTTATTGAGTTTTAAAACATTGCCTATTTGCATAAAAGAATAGCTTTTTTTTAGATTTTCTTTTATTTATTTGAGTTTTGATGGTTTATAAATTATGACATTAAAAAGCATGAAGCCTTCTAAATTTAAAACAAAGATATCTCCGTTACAGTCCAAAATGTTTGACGTACATTCTTATACTATATTATGCATAATCTGGTTTTGATGATGTTGCTGGTAGAAAGTGAACATATTTTCAATTAGCTCGACCTGTAAATTAATTTAAAAAATGAAATATGTATTCGAATACTTGACTTACTGAGTTTTGAAATTTTTTAATATCAATATACTTTTTTAAATATTTTATTACAAACGTATATTGTTTTAAATAAATCTATTAAATTATAATTACTAGTTAAGAGAATATTTAAACAAATTTGAATCCATACAAATGGAGTCATTTGTAAATAAATTTCAATGTGAATTAATTTTAAGAATTAATAACGTAATTATGAACTATAAATTAAAAAAAAAATGAGTATACATATGAGTAAAATATACATTTTATTCCACAAATGTAAATTGGGTTTTAATACAGATTTTCTGTAAATTTCTCATCAAAATTCACATATATGTAGAGAACGAAATAATAATTCAGAATTCACATATTAATAGAGAACGAATTAATATTTCAGAATCAAAATATTTATACAGAAATAACTAAAAACTTACAATTCACACATTTAACAGAAGAAAAAAGTTAACGCATTAAACATTCACAATGCACATGTTTATAGAGAACATATTGCGATCATAAAATTATTCATACTTCAGAGTTTGGAGAATATCCATGCTTTTAAACCGCCAGTTAACAAAATTATTTTTGAATATTATCCATCTGCGATATTTATCGATTTTTATTCTGTTTGCAGGGCACTAATATAATACTTAATTAATAAATCGTACGTATTCATTTTAGATAAAACGATATCTGTTAAGAATTTGATTAAACGTTGAAACTTTCAATAAGATGCAAGTAAATTCGACATAATTTAGGTGCGACGTCAAATTAAGCTAAATCTGCTATCCAATTTTGCAGGAAACGTTGTAAATGTATGTCATATTTTTCAAAAGAAAATATGACTACATTATAAATTATATTATTTGAAAAACTTAAAGAAACTAAATACTATGTTTGTGCAGCATTAAAGAAACGTAAATGCCACAAGAGTCCACAGCTGTCTCTTTGGTTCTTATTGTGATCGAATTTTATTAATGAAACGAAAAGTATTTAAAGAGGATTCTATCTTTCCATCCTCGAAAACATCATGTGAGATAAAATGTTTTATTCGATTTCTTCCTATTTTTTAATTTAGTAGGCAATTATAAAGTAATGATAATTGGAATTCATGCTGGTCTAGGGGTAGCGTGTCTTCCACGTTATCTGGGTATCCCGGGTTCGAGACACAGTTCGCGCGTGGTTGTTCTATCTGTGAGTTGTATGAATGTGCCCTCTATACAAAGGAATTGTGCAAGTAAATGTGAAGTATGCAGTAGTCAATTCGTACTCTTTTCCCTAGTTAGAGCTACTGAACAAACAAGAGAGACTTATTTTGACTTAAATCGCTGACAGCTTTCTGTCTATGGACTTGTAAAGTGTCATAAGTAACAACAACAATGTGTGAATGCATTATAAATGAAGTTAATATTGTAACTACGATATTAAGTATAAATATAAATACTAAAGTGATAAAGTAGTATTGACAAAGCATATTTATTAGAGTTTCAAGAATGATTCTTTCTAGTAGAACACGATTTCAAATGTACTAATTTTGCTTCTGGATGAGTTAAATTTTTATGAAAAAAAAATAAGAAATGAAAACATTTTTGTAAATATATTTCGAGGCTGTGATTGAAACATTTATTTTTCAATAGGGTTTTGATTAAAACTAATTTGAATTTTGAATGTCTATATTAATAAAATAAATATTTGCCAATTATAGTAATTCAAGATACAATGGCCTGTTCTGTAGATTATTTTAAACAATTATTTTCACTACGCATGTCGCAATCTACATAGAGTACGTTAACCTATAAACAACATTATGCTAAAGAGGAAGTTATTAATTTTTTTTCTTACCGTCACATTTTTTGTATTATCCACTTTTCCAATGCAAATCTATATTTTCAAAATATGATTAGTCTTAGTTTCTAGAGCTTAATTAAATTTGGTTTAAATTTAATCATTATTAATTGGTTATTAGAGTCATTTAGACTAGGAGGTGAATTAAAACACTTTATTAATTCTAATATTTTAATCAACTTCAAATTTCTTGAAAAAAATCTTGACATTTACGTATTGCAGAGCCTGATGATCTTGGCATAAACTGGAAACACATTATACTGGTAATCTTGGCGTAATCTAAGTTTCATTCTTAAAATAAGGGGCTGCGAAATCTTTTTCTTTTCAGCTAATATATTTATATATATTTTTTGTAATACATCCAATACCTATTCATCTATGGAACCGTTAACGAAAACACCCTTTCTGAATTGTTTGGTTTTACGAACTTCGAAATCGCTTTTTTATTACTCTGTTCCAACTGCCCCTCATCCATCTTCATCAGTAGATGAATCACGGCTTCTGTATTAGAAAGAATGAAGGAAGTTTATGAAGAAAAAAAGTAAACTCGCTGTTTTCCTTGTGATGGGAAGCACAACTAAACTTAGTTCAGACTCCCTGAAGTTTTGATGTAATTGATCGTTTATCGTTTAAACTTAAAAAAGAGTGGTGATACGTAGCTCCTAGATACGAGGTTTCAAAGAAAATGGTAAGCGACAGAAACAATTGATGGAGCAAAATGAATGTAAAATATTTTACTATTGAATTATTCAGCAAAAGTTTACAAAGCAGACATCGAGGAAAATGTTATGTTTTGACTGTGATTTGGAGGGAAATGAAGTATCGACTTGGAATCATAAGACCAATGGATTTTTAAAATATAAAATAAAATCTCTCTCGTACATTTTATTTGAATAAATGTATAAAATGGGTAAGTTATATTTAAGATTATACGTACACATAATGCCCACAGGAAGATGAAAGTAATATTCCAACTATTAGTAATATAAAAACATAGAAGATTTGGGAGAAGTAAAGCTTCTCAAAGGGTATTTTTTTAAAAATTTCTGTAGCATATATCGCTTATAAAATCAATACTATTTTACAAGTAATCGATAACCATTCAACACTCCTTTAACATGTGATAAAATTATTTGTCTTTAAATTTACAAATTTACAAATTTTTTACTATTCAAACACTAATTACCAAAAATGTGTAGCATATATTAGGGAACTAGGGAAATTATAGGTCTAATTACTTTCAGCTGATGAGAAATCTATAATGCTATTAACACCTGTAAGCTATTAGGGTTAAGAGCAAACAGTCAGATGTCGATATTTTGTTATCGCTGCTGATCTTTACACAATTATAAGTTCCTATACAAAGTTAGAGAAGCTTTACGGGTGGGGAGCTTTTGGGAAATGTTTAGAAAGGGCAATTTCTGAAAGATAATTACGGTGGATGATATGTTTCAAATTTTAATGTTCGAAAAATATAAAATTCCGTCAATATTAACTACTTGTTGTAGATTTAATACTGATAAGTCAAAGACAGTATCTGGGTTGATTTAGTAATCTAGAGATTTATTTGAGGAAGATCAGCAGTTCTAGAAATTGTCTAGATGGCATTAGTATGTCTTCTATAAATATAGATTTTTAATTACCACTATATATAAATAGAGAAGGGTTACATTTGTATTGTTTAAGAGATTGTATTGTTTGAGAGCCTATTCTCAATAGAAATGTTCAACCCAATTTTATTGATACGAAATACTTAAGACACATATGAGTGCCAAATATATTCAAGAATTGTTTTCTTCCCTCATATATCATAATTTAGATTCATATACAACACAAAAACAGATTTTTTCACGGTCTTCATGATCAAATTAAGTTGATCAAAGCAAATCCAGTATATCTTCAAATTATCAAGGAAAATATTAATATTTCTTAGAACGCTAATATTGTGGTGGTAAGTTCATAAGCCAGACAACAACCTGGGGAAATGAGTGTACATTTTGGTGAAACGGTTATGCTACCCGACTATAAGTCCCAACGTTGCGAGTTCGACTCTAAGAATGCACTTTGGCGCCCCTGGTTCTAAGCTAACAAACGCATTGTTTGTAGCGCCCTCTACCGGTATCGAAATTTCCCATAACGCTCGGAGCGACAAAAAACAATGTTCGCCGCCTGCTATAACATTTGGCGTGATAAAAACGTTCGTCTCACCTCCAAAGCACTGAACGGGGAGTAATAGGGTGGTAAGTAAATGAGCTAGAAAACAACATCCGGACATGTATATGCACTTTTGTCCAGTGGTCACTTTACAAGACTACGGGACAAATGGTCCCAAGTTCGATCCTCAAGAATGCACAATATAATATCTGATTTATCAGTGTGGAAAAAAGGGCAGAGGATTAAAAATACGACTCGGACACAGCAAATATTTTCTAGCGAAATTGAGGATTCATTATTATATTTATTTTAATAACATTCTTGCCGCGTCAGAATAAGCAATGTAAATTAAAATGAATTTGATGAAATCTTCTCAGAAATCAATAATTTATTTAAAATAAAACTAGACAAATATGCATGATTCAAAATATTCATCAGTTTTTAGAATTTTAAAAATTTGCACACGGAGAAGCAATTTGATGCATCGTTAGTCTCCTTAATACTTGCTTTGTTTGGTGCTCCGAAAAATTAAAATATATGTTTTTCAGATGAATTGCCCGAATATGCAATCTGCATCTTAAAACACTGTTGGCATTATCAACAATAAAAATTAAATTAATAAATAAAACATCAAAATGATGCCCCGTCTTGAATGGTGAGCAAGAAACTCCGTCCAATTGCAAAGGGTTAAATTTCAACTGTAGAAATTTCTTCGTGTTAAGATAAATTAAAAGTTTTATCTGTACATCCTGAGTCAAATCCCTTTAAAACATGGTGATATGAGCTTTAAAAAATTGGATTGATTATTTAGATTTATTTACGTAATCTACATTAAAGATAAGGTAAAAAATGAATTGATAAACAATTATCTAATCTGAAGGTTTATTTAATGTATTTGAAAAAATGATAGCGAATATTGCAGAATTAATTTGTATACCAAAAGTATACTTTAACTATGACTGGAAATAGAAGCTTCGCCAATTTCTCAAACATCATTAATTGGGATAACTTTGCCACATTTTTTCCCTTTTGAAATGATTAATAAACTAGCCATGCACGAAAATCTTCAAAACCTTCATAAACTCTTGTTATCGATCCTAGTTTCACTTTTTGGGAAAACATGAAAATTTAAGTCAATATTTATAGATAGAAGACAATTAAAAAAAAGTGATTACAAAGTTATATTGGGAAAGTAAAAAGGAAAACCAATTGAAACCCCTAAATTATTTCATAAAATTTAAAATTCTAAAAACATTTTATATTTTAGTATTAACTCATTTTTTTGTAAAGAAAGACTTAAACGCATTAAAGCCATAAAAATTGGAGTGTGAATTCACGAATTTTAAAGTAAAAATCGGAGTGTGATAAATATAATACACCATGCATGCTGTGTGGTGTATAATATTTATATGATATTTATGTGATAATTAGGATATTATATTTATCGTATGAATTCTTGATGATACTAATGCTTATTATATTTATTTAAGCCATGTTTTTAAATTTTATGTACTCTATAGCTCAATCTCTTTTTAAAGTGAGATTAAGTCAATTTAAAAATAGGCATAAGTACAACAGAAATACCATAGTATTTATTCAAATGGTGGCACCCTGAAATTTGAATTTTTTTCAGTGATTCTTCGCTTTTAAAACTCCTATTCCCTCTCATACATTCTATACATAATATTAATTTAATCTTAAATTAAGATGTGGAATCTTTTAAAAAATAAAATCAGCATATTTAATTTCTCAAATAAATACCACAGGATCAACTCGCGAAGGTATCAACTTTACCTGAAACTTTGTTTCAAAAATCCTTGGTGGATTCAATAATTTTTGGGCAAAATCCAGCATTTCAACTCCCACTCACATATAAAGCCCATTAATAACTTCTTTTAAAAGAAAAGTTGAAGGCATAGCACGTAGGCTTTCGACAAAAATTAATGCCACTGAAGACATGACCTCGCTAAAAGTTGTTTACCGTGTTCCAAATATTTTTAAATTTAGGTAAGCTTAAAACTAATTGTAGTGCCATCTGTCTCACCAACTGAGGCAGTGAAAAACTTACTTTCCGAGCTTTTTTACTCCGACAACCGTAATTAAATAGAAAAGAGGGAATGATTCACATATTTGTCTTGAGAAAGTTTTTTTAAAAAGTATTTTTACATTTCCGGTGACAAACCACTCTGTCGGCAAAGAATAAAAATGAGACTAGCAGGGATTTAGGAAAATTAATTCAAGCTTTAGTAAAGAGGTATAAAGATCCTAAAGAGTGACACAGATTTCTTCCAATTAATTTTATTGATAGGGTTTTAATAAGACAATTATTCTGTTCCTCTTAACCAGATTTCTTTATTTAAAAATAATTAAGGTAATAGCGATAATTTTTAGAAGGAAATAAAAGCTAGGCATACCTTAAAGATTTAATTCTAATTATACTGCAAGGATCTTCACCTAAATTCTACGGAACTACAATAAACGTCAAGATGACTAGAGAATATCGAGCAATTTTTTCACCTTTTCATTGAGTAAGATTGATTAAACACCAAAGGTGGATACTTTGTTCATTAGCTATGCTCTTTTATATCGATTCGGATGGCAGGAATGGTTTCTAAAAATTCACACAGAATACATGAGCATAAATTTTCTAGATAGTTATAATATAAGTAGGAATTTTTTTTTTACATATCTACGTTAAAAGCGCGTTCTATCGTAGAAATATTTACAGAGTGCTAGTGAATGATTCTCAATTATAAGAAACTAAACTTTCATAGTTGCTTCTAATATTCTGAGACATTTGAATTCGAATAATAATTAGGAATAAGCTTCTAGAAGAAAGATGGAAAAATTCCGATTAAAAGATTGAATGCAGTTTCCAAAATCATTCAGTGGGTGTATGGCGAAAGAATTTGACTACTCTGGAAAGTAGAATGGCAGGTAGCAAACCCTGCTAAAGTATAGAGAATTAGAATATACCCTAACCAGTAAATATTAACTAGTAACATTAAGCAGGCAGCAAATCGCAATTGAATTAATAAAAACCAAAAAATGTTGACTCATGACCTGCAATGCAATTACATTTTAAGGAGATTTTACAATCTATTGCGCATGTTTTGCATTTTATATTATCCCGACAAAGTATGTAATTTTCAGGATGAATCGTCAGATCTCGAGTCTCAAAGACAGTGGTGAAATTGTTAGATTTCCCAAAACATCCATTTGTGTTTCCAAAAGGGTTACCGTTAATTACTGATTAAAGTTTAACCTACAACATTAAAAACACTGGTTTTCGACCACATTTGACGATTTTTTATTGTTATTTCTTGTAGTTCAGACTTTTTTCTTTCCGAAACAGCTTATCTTTTCTAAGAAAAGGTAGGCCTGACCTATCATTCAGGGTCAAAATTTTTCAACAAAAATTTGTTTTCAATGTTCTCAAAACTTTAATTTTCATAAAAATTCTCCAACATTATCATCTCAAAAACTAATAGAGGTATTCACATAAAAAGATCAGCATGTGCTTTAAATAATATGTGCAATTAAGTGAACCAAAAGTTTTATTGTTGGTGAAATACTTTTTAAATTATAGGTATTTTTAGGAAAATTAAGTTGCGAATTTAAGGAAAAATACATATATTTTCCCCATAACTTCTTTGCTTCTCAATACTTTTCTTAGATTTTGAATTATTTCATTCATTTTTATATTTTATAAAGAAAATTAGGATTTCTGCAATGCACTTTTGTACAAAGCCTTAACCATTTTGGTTAAATTTGATTAAAATGTTTCCTATTTCTCAAAATATATTATATTTTCAAATATTTTTTTAATATTTATGGTATTTTGTATTATAGTTGATAATATGTCTACAACCCATTGCTTTAAATAGTTTTTTAAAAATCAATTTTTTCTAAATTTTTCCTTCAAACTTAGTCGGATACCTTAAATTGTTCGTCAGTGTCTGGGAAATGAAAATGGGATCCATTCGTCATTCATTAAGAATATCTGTAAATATTGCGTTCAGTATTGGCAACGGCGTTACATAGAAATAATGTTATACATTTTTAATGAAAAATGAGATCATAAACTAGGAGTATTAATAGCATTTCGATAGCGAAAGGCATATAAATATGTCATTGAATTTATTGGGCGAACAATACTCTGAAGTATTATTCTATTACATTAAATGAGTTAATATTTGCCAAAATAAAAATAAATAATAGTGGTAATGATAAACTTGCATTATAGAAAAGTATTTTTTCAGCACCGGATATTCTTAGTTCTTTTTATTTAAAGCACATTAGAGCAATTTTTTAAAACCAAATGCTGAAATTTTTCTACTCGCCTATACACAAAATATTTTTTTCTTTCAATAATATTTGAAAATAATTAATATAATTTGGTAAGAAAGGAATACATAATAATAATAAGTATAAATTTTCATATGAATAAGTTACAATTTTAAATGAAATAGGGTTCGAAAATGTATTAAATTTCGTATCTTAAATTATAACTTATAAAGGGGAATTATAAGATGTTTGATAAATTTTAAAACTGAAGCCATTTCATTTACGAGTATCGGTGAAAAAATGAAAGTACTAAATCACGATATATGAAAATCACGAACTCAAATTCTTTAACGATTACAATTCTTTATATGAGGAAAAATATGCTTCAACAATTTATTAAATCTCTCCCAGAAAGGAAGAACATATTAAAAAAAAGACAGCTGCAATTACTGATAAAAAAATTATATTCAGACGTGGAAATCATTGAAAACAAAAAGCAATGAATTTTTAAAAATACCTGCCAAAAAACACAATTAAAGGATTATTCTTGATTATCCTTTATCAAAACTAAATAATGATGATAAAAATATTTCAGTGGAATAGTTGTTGCATGTAGTGAGTGAACGACATTTTAATTTTTTTTCTGTTATGCAAATATCAAACTAATTACGATGTTGTTTTAAGATTACAGATTTTAATTGAAAACGATTGTGCAGATGAATATTAATAGTGCTTTTTTATTTTACGCCTAAAAAAGGATATAATTCGATGTAATATTAATTAATTTTATTTTTCTTGCTTATTTGCCGAGTAATTTGAATTGTTTACTCACTTTGCTTCGCAAAGGTTTTATGAATATCATTATATGCTTCATTTATCTGCACCAAAAAATGTCAAACAGTGTTCGAACAAAGAAAATCCCAGGAATCTATTATATCAGGATATTTAATAAAAGTATTAAAAGCTTCTTAGTATCTTCTAATGCCATAGGTAAGGAGATTTAGTTAATTTTGAAGGAGAAAAAATTAATTTTATTGTTATTAAAATTTAATATTGAGAATATTATTAAATCTTTCATTATATCAAATTATTTTAATTATAATTTTGTCCTTTAATCCCAAAATTTGTATATACAGCCTTTGTTTGATATTGGTAAACGAAGAATTTATTTAATACATGATTTAATTAAAATATAAATTTTGCCAGATTTGCAAAGCTTTGAATATGTCGAAAATAGTTGTATCTTATTAGTTAATTATAAAATTATTTTTGTAAAAGTATAATAGAGGACTTGAAAAAAGAAAATCAAGAAATTATACGAAATGAAATGCAAGTTGATATAAAGCAGTAACTTTAATATTTAAACTGATGGAGGCAGTAAAACTTACCTTTCTTGGTATAAAATGCAGCAAAATTCAAATACAAAATATTATTTCACAAACAAATTTAAATATTTATTATTCTCATATCTATATTAAATTTTAATAAATCATCCTTAAAAGGAGAATATATGCTCATGTTTTCACCCTGTAGTCTAGACTGCTAACTCTAGAAGCGTCAAATGATATTTAACGTAAAATGCATGGAGGTTACGGAATCTTCCTCTGATTATAAAATATCTTTATAGAAATTCTGCTGCAATTTAATAGATAAGTGGTTGATTCAATTGAGATTAAAGAGGTTTATAAAACTTTTAGGAAAGTCACTTATTGCCCAATAGTTCGGCTGGCAAATTAAATACATTATTGTTTTCCTTAACTCACCAATTCTTCCAAAGGCATTGTACGCACTGTACTTTATATCATTCCAAAATTAACATTAGGCAGTAATAACCTGTAGGATTCAAGGAGCTTTAGAGTACAAAGAATATTTTATACTTTTTCTTCGTTAACGCAATTTTGGTAACAAACTATTAACAAAAAAAAGCTGTTTTTCTTTTAAATTTATGCCCAAAATCTGAAACGAATGCATGATATTTAAATGTGAAAACGGATCTTTAATAATAATGATTATATATTTCCAAAGCAATTAATATTTATTGAGTAATTTATACTTAGTAATTAATTAGTAATATCAAGCTCCTCTTACTTATACATTATTTAAAAAAAAAATTGTTAGAGTTTTCATGATTGGGAATGTAATCAGCAATGAGAAAATTTTTTCGAAAGGACATAATTTATTGTTACTAAAAATTTGGCATTTTATAAAGAGTGGCAATGAGTGGTAATAATAAAGAGTGGTAAACTGAGAAAGAAGTTTATTTAAGTGAAATATTTGTTATTTTACAAATATATTTAATAAATCATTTCTAAACGAAAAAAAAAAGATTTTATTCTTATCAAAGAAAATAAAGCAAAATAGCATCTCCAACATTTTTCATAGTTAGAAATTCTAAATATTTATTTTCTTGTTGGGGCTTAACTTACTTCTTTAAAAGTTCTTCTATTTTTGGAAGTGTTTGTTCCTGTCAAATATTTGTACCATTCCCGTTTTCTAGATTAAATAATGTCTGCTAAAATTTTAAACTATCCAAAAAGAACATCAAACTCATTACAAATTTATAGTGTGGATATTTTTATTAAAAGATTCGAATTGGTATTATTCATTTGTTTCCCATCTGAATGTTTTTTATTGAGTAAAAAGGTTGTTAAACAAATCTGTTGTGAAATTTATTAAAGGTGTACTGCATTTTAGTTTATTTTTCTGTTGATGATGCGTGGAATATAGTGTAATGGAAGTTACTAACTGTGTTTTCTAGGGTATGAGAAACAATTTATAAAATTATATTCATACTTATATACTTATATATTATATATTTCTTTAGAAATTAGTTAATATACAGAAACGATTACATATTTATTCAGCTAATGTTTTAGGTTATTTTTGAAATATCCTATTAGGTATCTTTTTTCATGATTAAACAGAATTTGTTTCTGACAAAATTGATAATACATATTGATACATAATTGCTTCTTTCTAATTTTAAATAAAAATTATATTTGAAATAATAACTTTAAAAAAATAAGTTGATATTTATAGCTTATTATGAATGATATGTAATATACTGTATATACTGAATATACTGTAATAAAATGGTTGCGATATTTTTTAAAAAAACACGAAATTTAAAGTAAATGAAATTAAAGAAAGAATTTTTATAAGAATTATATTTTAATAAATATAGTTATGTATAACATATATTATCAGACTAATTTGCTTACTAATATTCAAAACATGAAAAATATTAAAAACAATGTAAAAAATAATTCTCAATTATATCTAAAATATAAAAGTTTATAATACACTTCAAAACATGTTTCTGTACAAAGTTTTGCATTTATATTAAGATAACTTCTGTCTTTAGTCCTTTAAAGAACTATTTGATTCATTCATTCAATTTAGAAACTCACTCATTTAAATATTCCACTCTTTTTGCCATAGGGACTGAAATAAAATTCATCCAAAAATGCATACAAAAACTTTATCTAGTAAAATCCAAATGGAAACGATAAATCTACACTCTCATAAACCAATAAGTGATATTTTATTCATCTCATTCAAAATATAAATATAAAAGAGTACGGGTAGTCAAAGTCATTTAAATATCCAAATTCTAATGAGAGTCAAAAAGTGTGTTTATTCATTTGAATGCTCGAAATAAAAATAAAACCCTAGGAAACAAAAGAGCACATTGCAAGTCAGTGTTCTATGAAACATTAATAGAAATTAGAATGGATTTCAAATGCAATCTAGTACCATTTAAAAATTTAAATAAAACGTTCTAAATTGATATCGTGTATACGCGATCATGGGCCCCAGGCTGCATATCCCCATTCTTTACCATAATTCTTGCATGGAGGAAAATCGGCAACACTACTGGTTCGCAGTGTCACCCACTCTGTGACGTCATTAAAAAATAATTGTGAAAATAGTTTTGGTTCTGATAGTTGGTACTGATTGCGTATCGTAATTTCTGAACGAATTTGTTCATTTTTTAATCCATTACTGCTCGACTAAAATTGAATTTTCTCAGCAAATTCGTATGAATGTCACAACCGAGAGTTTGCCTTCGAAAGTGGATTTGAAATTGTCGAAAACTACGTAGCCGTTTCTATTAGGTGCAATTTGAAATTAATGGATATCAAGGAAAGGATGAATGAATTTGGATACTCTACGAATACTAAATGTAACAATAGAAAATCATGTAATTCAGAAAAGAGATTTGTTTGCTGGTAAGTTGAATTTCTAAATAAATATTGCTTTAAACTTTAACAAAGATAGATTTTAAATCTCATGATGAACTCTATAAAGTGCTTTTTATTGTTTTTTTGCAGGAAAAAATTGTTAATAAGGTGTATCCGACAGTAATAAAAAAAGGTATTTCAAAAAATTGTTACCTCTGTTATGGTGAAAAAATCTGAAAGAGAGCAAACATGACGTCATATTCTCGTCATAGAGTGGGCGGCGATGCGAACCAATGATATTGCTCGATTCACCTCCATACATGAAATAGGGTCGGGAATGGGAATATGCCTCTTGGTTGATCGCATTTGCGATATCGTTGGTCCTGAAGGGAGAATTGCGTGATCACGTACACATGATCACAGTCCTCAACTATATATAGTTATATGTTGCTGCTAATAGTAAGAAACTGCAACAAATTTTATTATTAAATGTAACTTTAAACTGTATAAAACTGAAAGAAAAACATTACTTGTAGATCAATTCTAAAATGAAAAATTTCCATTAGTCTAATGGTTTGTAAATATGTAATCAATAATGATATAATTCAAAAAAATTTAAAAGTACATTTCGAATTTATTTTTTCTAATTGGTCTGATATATTTAATCAAAACTGCTCTATATGTAGTTAATAACCTTGAAATAATTTCCATGGACAGCTCGTATTAATCGGACTAATTTAGCCATGTCAATTAAACTTTGAAGAACTATATCTCCTTTGTCATCATCTGTCATTTAAAAGTATACATGAGTAATAATAATCGAGGATTCTGAAAAATTATGAAACCTCGAAATGTTAAATTTAGTTGGCGATGAAAACTTTCCATTTTCCTATAGTCAAATAACATTTAATCTAAAATATAAAAATGGAGTTTTGTTTGTTCGTACTTATGCGCTGCCGTACCGCTCATTCGATTGCGATCAAACTTTGACAAATTATTTTCTATACTTACGGGATAGTTATAATCATAGTACACTTATCTAATACATAAAAAATATATTCGGATCTATTTACTGTATCTATAAGCCAAGAATTAACCTCTAAATAACTCTCCAAGGAGACACCACAAATTCAGTTAGGATGCTAAATTCAAATTAGAGGTTAATATTTCATACCTATTGTAGACAAATGCTATGAAACTCGCTCCCTAAGGTAATAGGTCTATTAAAAAGTATGCAAGAAAATTTTAGAGGAATCAATCCTACGGGTTTCAAATTTTAACTAAAAAAAATTATAAAATTTTAGCGTTTTTTCGCAGTGTTTTTCGAAAATTTTTCTTTTATAACCGACTCAAACTTTTTAAATCTTAATTCTCCAAAAATTATTAATTCAACCATATTACTGATTTTATGCATAAATATATTTTCAGCGTTTGATCAATTTTAAAAGAAAACATTTTAATCATATTTTCTAAAATTAATCTTGAGAATATTGAAAGAATATCAAATGAATCACAAAATATACGAAAAATAATTATTTTCCTTACAATTCTGAAAGAACACCAAACATTACAATACTAAAAGAATACAAAAATCTGATTAATAAAAATGAATGTTTTTTCGTATTTAATGCATTGTCGTATCGTCCATTCGATTGCGATAAAACATCGATATTTTTATTTATTTATTCTCTCATTTCCTTTGTTCTCGTTTTATATCGAATTAAGTTAATTTTTTTGTATTACTGAACTCCCCTCCCACACCCAAAAATAATATAAAATCGATTTTTTTATCGAGGTGAGAAACAATTTGATCGTTCAAAGCTATTTTTATACCTTAATTAGCAATAAGAAATTAGGTATCCACATAAATGATAAGAACAATTTGATGAAGACAGGAGTTTTTAAACTATGAGGTAAAAGAAAGACAAAATTTTCACAATTTTATCTTCATAGTTTTGATTTAGCTTATTATATTTTGTCGACTAGCCAGAGAATTTCTGTAATTCACTTTTTCTTTGGCTATAAACGCTTCAGACAATTAGGTCCTTTTCTTTTAGAAGACAGGAAAAAATTGTAATTCACCTCTTTTATATCATGGTTTAAGCCATTAATGTCTCTTTACCCTCCTTAGAACTAGCTGCTTTGATCTTCTCATTCAATCCCAAACATTTAGAACAAACATTAACTCTAGGCGAACTCAAGCCAATATTGAATCTGGAGCCAAGTAGGATTCTGGAGTACCACAGATTAACTGCGAGTAATTATCTCTGATACTGGAATTGTAAATACGCTGCAACATTTTGATTTTCGATTCACTCTTAAGATAACATTGAATCCGGTGTTGAATAGCGATTTGAAGTGCCAGCGATAAACTGAAGGTGACTCATCTCAGATACTGGAATCGGGCACACATCGTAGCTTTTTGATCTTCAGTTCCATGTTAAGGAAAATTCTCTCTGCTGTCTCTTCTATGCCTTCTGAAGGTAAATGTCGTATAATGGCGAAGTTCTTGGCGATTAAATCAACACAGTCTTTTGATATCCAGAGTACTCATCGAAATGTTGCTCTTCAAACATGAATATACGCTACTTTATTATTTGATGTACTTAGAGGTTGATAATATTCACTATTGACTCACGACTTCCTTCATTTGCTCGTGGACATTGAGAATTGTATAGATCTGTGTATTCTAGCATGAGTATATCTTGCTTTAGTTCACCACGGTTGATGTTTATATATTGCTGAAACTAGTTATTGTCATTCATTTCAAATGACAAGCATTGGCGTGTCTTTAACGAATGACTGGGGTTTGGTTTCTTGAAATTTAAAATAAGATAGTATATATAACGACAGTATGGATACTAAGTTAGTAATAATGACAGATAAAATGTGACATTAGATGGGGAAAATGAATCCAACTGCTGTTTTTAATAACATTATTCGCTTATAGATTTCACTTTTTTACTTACTTAGACTATACATCTACATTTCTAAATAAAACATATTATTATCATTAAGACTTACCGTTCGTGTTTATTCATCTTTTGCTTCCACCTAGACATATCTCTTCTAGCTTTCATATCTAAAGAACTTTATCAACATTTCCAGGGAAAATAAACTCGAATTAATCGCTTCACTTGTATTGCCAAATCTAAATTTGGTAGTAGTATTGCCGAATCTAAATTGACGTAGTTTCACAAAGCTACTGTCACGCTACCTGGCGGATTCGAAAATGACCAGTTTTGAATCCGCATCATTTAATCCTTTATCGATAAAATACGACGCATTGACAAACAAAAATTTTGGGGACATATGATGATAAACTGACAGTAATAATATTAAAACATCAACAGCTCGCTGATTTGCCGTTTAGTTGTTGCAATAAAATACAAGATGGTAAATATAATAACCAGTCATTGTCAAAGGAAGTTAAAAGTGGCAAACATACATATTTAAAGTTGAAAGTAAAAAATATCGGTTCGCTGCTAAATATACTTAACACTTAATCATAGAGCCGGCATCCTGGCATATTAGTAGCTTGTCTTCCCCGTGATCTGGACGTCCCGGGTTCGAGTCCCGGTTCGGGCATGGTTGTTCTGTGTTCTATCGGTGAGATGTATGAATGTGCCCCCCTGTAAAAAGGGATTGTGCAAGCGAATGTGTGTGCCACTGTCATTTGAGCTAGAAGTCAGACTTCTGCCATCTGAGTGCTCAGTGGTCTTTACCCTCAGAAGCTACTGCACCCCCTTTCCGTGGAAACACGGACACGGCATCATCATCATCACTTAATTATAGAAAATTTCGAAAAACTTTATTCCATTATTTTAATTAATGATGATGCAATTTCAAAGAATTCAAACTTAGTAATATCTTATATTAAACTCTGATGTTCATTTTGTATTTCTTAGAACGATTATCGCCACATTGTATAAAACTTCTGTAATCTGGTATACTTTTGTTAATAACAATTTAACCCCATTTTGTATTAAGAAATAAACCAAAATATCATAAACTTCAGCATTCAAATAACCAATTCATTAAAAATAAAATCAAAATATGTATAAAATTATCAACATTGATTAAGTTTAGTTTAGTTATATTAACGTC
>JAPMOQ010057778.1:190633-227118 GCA_026543055.1 Argiope trifasciata
GCATTATAATTATTATACGATTAGGAAGTAGACCACAATTTTAAAAATATATCTTTTTTATAATATTATTAACAATAAATACATAAAAATAATTTGTAATATAAAAAAGATTTACATAAAAATAATTTATATTAAAGCACACATACACAACATTAAAACGACAGCACAGCAACCAAGAAGTAAAACCTAAAATTGTTAAGCTCCTCCTGGTTAAAAGTTGAATAGTTTTTTTCAGGTTGTAAATAAGTTTGTTGGTTTTGTGTAGTTTTATGGTGCAAGAGTTAAGCTATCGAAGGAGTGGCACAATACATGGTAATTGTTGAAACTCTGGAATAAACACTTGAACTAAGGTTAGAGTTCCATAATTTTTATTGGCGTGATGTGCTATATATATATATATATATATAATATATATACTGAAGTGACAAAAGTCATGGGATAGCAATATGCAAACATACAGATGGCAGTAGTATCGCAGCGAAAAAGTATAAATGCGCAATTCGTTTTCTAGAGCTTTCATTTGTGTTCAAGTTATTCATGTGAACAGGTTTTTCGTGATTTATGGCGGCACGACGAGAATTAACAGACTTTGAACGTGGAATAATAGTTGGAGCTAGACGCATGAGTCATTCTATTGCGGATATCGTTAGTGAATTCAACATTCCGAGATCCACAGTATCAAGAGTGTGCCGAGAGTATGAAATTTCAGGCATCCCATCCCATCATGGACAGTGCAGTGGGCGACCACCTGCACTTAATGACCGAGACCGCCGACATCTGTGTAGAATGGTCAATGTTAATAGACACGCAAGACTTCGTCAAATAACTGCAGGAATCAATGTGGGAAGTACGAGGGACGTGTCCGATAGGACTGTGTGGCGAAATTTGTCTTCCTTGGACTATGACAGCAGAAGACCGACTCGAGTGCCATTACTGACAGCACGACATCGCCTGCCGTGACTCTCCTGGGCTCGTGAGCATATCGACTGGTCCCTAGACCAGTGGAAAACCGTGGCGTGGTCAGATGAGTCACGATTTCAGTTGTTACGAGCTGATGGTAGAGTTCGAGTGTGGCGCAGACCCCACGAAGCCATGGACCCAAACTGTCAGCAAGGCACTGTTCAAGCTGGTAGTGGCTGCATAATGGTGTGGGCTGTTTTTACATGTCATGGACTCGGTCCTCTGGTGCAACTAAACCGATCATCGACTGGAAATGGTTACGTTCAGCTGCTTTCAGATCACTTGCAGCCATTTATAGACTTCACGTACCCACACAACGATGGGATTTTTATGGATGACAATGCGCCATGTCACCCGGCCAGAACTGTTCGCGATTGGTTTGAAGAACATTCCGGACAATTACACCGCATGATCTGGCCACCTAGATCGCCCGATATGAATCCCATCGAGCATTTATAGGACATCATCGAAAAGTCCATTCGTGCCCTAACTCCTGCACCATACACACTTTCACAATTATGGACGTCTATACAGACAGCATGGCTGAATATTCCTGCAGAGGACTTCCAACGACTTGTGGACTCCGTGACACGTCGAGTTGTTGCACTTCGCCGGGCAAAAGGAGGACTGACACGATATTAACAGTCATCCCATGACTTTTGTCACTTCAGTGTATATATATATATATATATGTGTGTGTGTGTGTGTGTGTGTGTGTGTGTGTGTGTGTGTATAGCAAATACGTGACCTATTGACCTTGCGGAAAAATCTCCCCTACAGGACCAAAGTGATTTTCACCAGAGAATCTGGTAAATTGGAGCTTCGTCGAATTCAAATTTGTTTTGCTTATGGCTTTTAAAATTAGATAAAAAGAATTCTGATTTTGTGTCAGTTTCAGAAGGGTAGTTCAAAACTAGGAGGCACATCTTAAAATATTGCCTCATATATTGCTAAATGAGTCTTTCAAGCAAATAAATTTGACATAAAAGCTGCAGACAATCAGACATACACTATAAATGCCAGAAGTTATCTTCTTGCTTGGAATGTACAAATATTAGAATCATGCGAATTATGTAATTTTTCTGCAACTCATAACACAGGTATAAATATCTTATAAAAATGCAATTCATTTCCATTTATGCACAAATCCCTCTTCAAGGAATAAGCCCCATTTTCTAGAAAGTAGTTGCTTTCCTAGAGGAAGAGAGAACTAGCCTACTATGGCAAGACCCACTTTCATTTCTATATTTGTGGTCACCTCACCATGAAACCTGTAAAAATTTTAACTCGCAGTTTTTGGTCCCTTTATAATCGGGGTAAATTGGTGAAACAAGACTAAGTAAACTTTTTCTAAATCAGTCATTCTTCTCAACTAGAAAAATGCATAATAATCACACTTAATGTATCCTTAATGATTATTACATTTCCTTCGGATGTCGAATTTTAATTTTTTTTTAAATTCTCGAATTAAAAAATAAGTAGCAAATTTATTCTCTAAATAAAAAAAATGAGTTCGTACTATTAGTAATCTGGCATCTTCTGTTTTTGGGATTTAAAATTGTTTTAGAGCTTTGAAAATCTTTCCCTAAGTATAAAATATCCAAACTTTATGTCAGTTTTCATCCGAAATGCCATTATATTTCATATTACAAAAGAACTTTTATGTTTGATATTTGCCTTAAAACTTCTACCTTCTCAAAGAAAAAAAGAATCCCCTAAATTTAAGGACGACAACTCATTCTTACAAGTTCGCTATAACGAGGCATAAAAGGAAGGTTTAGCCGACCGTTTCTTTACTTTTCTAATCTCTCCCCCAATCTTTACAACAAGTAAAATCCCTCTGACAGGCTTTAGTACTGAAAAATATGGAATTCCTCTACAATTTATTTTTACTACAGCCCATAAAAGCATGACTTGAAAATCTAAGTCGCCTGTAAAATTCATTCTTTTTTTCCCCAAAAAGGTTATATCCCATCCCTTCTAAATCTTCTCAAACGATTCTTTTGGAAAAAAGAAACAACTCCTTCTTTATCTTAAAGCTGTCTCAGAAAACGAATTTCGTCCGTCGACTATAGGAAGTGTTTTTCGTGTTCTCGTGAAATAGAGTGAGTTTACGGGATATCGTCTGAATATAGCGAAGGTGGTTCGAGAGTATGTAAGCAAGAGGGATGAGTGAAGGGTTGATCACGTACGACAAAATGGGCGCAGGTGTTTTGAGTATCTTTTGGTATTTTCGGTGAGATGTTTGAAGAATGAAGTTTTTCTTCGGTATCGGCCTGCCATTCTTTTTGATGAATATATATAGATGTTTTTGGTATGAATGATGAAACTGTTTAGTGCGATAGTGACTTTAAAACATTGCATCTTGGTTAGCCAAAACTTCATCTTCTTTCGAGTGACATGCAGAGCCATCTACACGATAAATCTTAAAATATAATCAGCGAAAATAATTCATTTTCAGCTATAACCTAAATTTTATTTGATTGCACTATATGAAATAATGCTATCTGTAGTTAATCAGATTAAACTTTAAAATTAATTCTGCATCTTACATTCCTGGTTTAAAATCATCATTTAAATAGAGTGTATGTGCAAATGATGGCCCCAATTTTTTTGAAAATAATATTTTTAAAACTTTTGTACATATTACAATAATAATACATGAATTTAAAGAGGAAATATACCCTTTTTTTCGTTACAAATGCTCAATGTGTGATTCTCTTGTTACACGTCCAATTTGTAATCCAGTTCGTCCCAAACATTTTGCAACACCATTCTATCAACGGTTCTGAATGCTGCGAAAATGCGTTCTTTAAGCCCTGACAGTGTTTTCGGATTTGTTGATGCATAAAATGGCCCTTGACGTAACTTCACGAAATAAATTCAGGACCTAAAACACCCTTGCTAACAGCATTAGGATCCATTGGCAAAGTGAGGCTACAAAATATTTTGAACGAACTGGATTACAGATTGGACGTATGTCACACGTCGAATATTTATAACTATAAAAACACTTGATATATTTCCTCTTTAAATTCCTTTATCATTTATTGTAATATATGCAGTAGTTAAAAAATACGATTTTTAAAAATTTGATATATCATTTGCACTCACCTTGTATAAATACGTGTTTGTGGCACTCAGATTATCATTACATATTTTTCATCAGTATTAAAAGGGTTCAATATAGGCAGACACACGTCAAATTCTCAGATTTCCTGACATCTTTCACCATTGTAATGTTCCCTTCTCTCATTCACAAGAAGCGGCATTTCTAGACAGCTGCTCACAGCCTGTTAACGCCATCCATTGTTTAAAGTCCCCAGATGCTGGTTGGATGATTTTTCTTGTCGCAGAGTGGGGGTTGCTATTAATACTTCAGCTGAAGACCGCACATTGAAGGAGTTCATTGTGGGAAAGAAACCTGTCGCATCTTCAAAGGAAATGAGTGCCCAAGATCTGGATGCTGGATGGTCCCTTTGTGAAAGAATATCATAGACACGTGTTCCAGAGCAGTCCATTGCTAGGACGTATATTGATGGACAGTCCCACGGCAATTGCCACAATTGAGGAAATTTTATTCTGTGCGATTGGCCGATGGAGGCCTGACGTGGACGAGTGGAAATTAAGGAAGCGAGATTGGACAGTAATAAAGAGCGGGTCCTGCCTTAAAGAGGAGACAGTTTTGGATTGCGGACTGCTATAATTTTTACGCTGCACCCTGGAATAGCGGTTTTGACTAACACCCTATTAACATCTGGTGACGGTTTTCTTCAAATTAATGGAGAACTCTTCCCGTGAATTCTCATCACTATAGACCTTCAAACTTTGTCTGCTGTGTGAATAGCAAATATTTAACTTAGAACAAATTGTTCTTCTGTATATATATATATATAGCTGTAAAATAAAGAATTACCTAAAATTATGGTCTTTTATTGATTGGTCAGGACCAAGTCATTACCTCATTATATATATCTTTAACCAAAGTCAAATCTCATTTTAATAAGAATATTCCTACCCAAATCCTTTTGTCTATTACTAACACTTCTCACCATGCATGTGACCTTTCCCAATTGATCTTTTGAATCACCAGAACAATCAAAACAGTAGTTCCACTCTGAAAGCTGTTCTTGTTCTCGAGCTAAGATGTAGAATCAAAGCAGAAGAGCAGTATTGTTGAACAGGTGGCACTGCTGCTATGAAACCTAGACCAGTTTTAAGCCTAGGAAGCGTTATATTATGTCTCACATTAAAAACGTGTTACATTGTTTCAGAAACATGTAACAATGCAACAGATTTTCTTCTGTAAAAGTGTAAGTTTTGTTTCATCCTCCAAAGCTAGCACAAATATAGATGCATTTTTTATTTGTTAAATGATCATTTAAAAGCGTTTAAATCGAATAACATAAATAAGTATGAATGATAATTGACAAAAACTTAAATTTGGAAATTAAAAAAAAAATCCTTTTACAAGATTTTTGTCGTTTGTTATCTTTATGAAGAGCGGGATATAAAAAGAAAGAGGGAAATCTAATAAAAGCAAAATATAAGACATCTTATATTTTTTTCCTATATAGACTTAAAATAAAATTCTTGTATATTTTTTTTCAATTTTCTATAAAAAGTATTATTTATTATGCTTTCCTTTTGAAAAATGGTTCAATATTTCATTATTGATAATGAATTATTTGTTGAAGAGTAATTAAGATAATTTGAAACATCCTGTGTACATGGTTTCTTTTTCTCTTTCTTAATGCGCACAATAACAACCTTGCAGATCTTGACTGTATCAGCCTTGTTCATTTTTTATCCCTCTCAAATCTTTCAGTTCTTTATCTTCAGAACTTTCTGACCTCTTTCCACGTCATCCAGCCATCTAGTTGGAGGCTTTCGTCCGGCCCAAATTACACAGGATTTTTAAAAGTGGATATTTTGAGGACGCTGTTTTCAGGGCTTCTCCCAGTATGGTCGGGCCATCTTGATCTGCTGTTCGTCAACGGATTCTGAGACGACCACGTTTGGACCACTCCACCTCATTAAGGGGTGAGGCGAAAAAATCATGAGCTCATTTCCGGTATTCACCTTTGACCTTGGATTTCCCCAATTAGATACCTTTTAGCTCATTTTTTTCACGTGTATTCTAATATTACAGTATTGCCGAAATAATTCAATACCATACAAAACAGAAACATTTTAATATTAAAAAAATCAATATTATTTTGTAAAAAAATTAATATCCAAATTTTAAGAACATATATTTATTATTAATTCCTCGTAATTTAATGCTTATTAATGTTAATGTTTATTATAATTATTTTAATGTACACCTCTAATTCTAACCGGAAGTGGACATTCAAATAACCGACAATACCCATTTACTAGTCCAAAATCAGGTTAAAAATTTTTATAAACACAAATTTAGTTTTAAATAAGGAAAATGCTTGGCACAGAAAAACACAGAATGACAATGGGAGTTTTAGCGGTGTTTTTTTGGAAATTAGCTCCTAATTTTGTTGAGCTCTGAATCTTCAGATTTGGGATATTTATGTCTGTAATACATTTTAACCAAGGTTTAATAGTATTACTGAATATCCTTAAGGTTGTTAGAGTGTATCCTAGTGCAAATTCAGTTAAAACATTTCATGAGCTCTACAAAAACAGAATAAATGAATCTAATCAGCTTAGTTGAGTTATATTAACGTCCCGTTTAAAGCAAAAAGAGGGCTATTTTGGGACGGACTTCATAATTTTGAACCAAGATCAGATGACGAGGACAACACCTAAAGTGGCACCCCCCTCTCCACACCAGCGAGAGGACGTTTGGCCTGACAGATTTAACGTGCAAGAGACTCCCTCACACGACGAATCTTCGGTGGAATTGAATCTCGTACCTGAAACCCTCCGGTTCCGAAGCCAAGACCTTACCACCAGGCCACCGCGGCCCTCGGCTATTAGGAGGTAGAGTTAAGGGAAGAATACAGAAGAATCAATACTTGGTTTTTTTTGCAGAATTTGCTTGGTTGCTATAAAGTGGAGGACATCAATTCCATTATGAAATAAAATTTATAAATGACTCAGTTTATGTTAATATTATAATAATGAATCAAATATGATATAATAGTTATTTTGTAATATTGTTAATTTGATTTAAGTAATGAATTCCACTCAAATTTAATTGGTTTTTAGTTTATTTTAGTTAATTTTTGTTGTAAATATTTTTTTTATCTTTCACAATTTTTTGGAATGTGAATCAAAGCAAAATATTTTTTACAATGTAACAAACATGGTAGCTAATAATTATTTTTACCATTAAATTAACTTTTAAAATCTATTCTTTCTCATTAGTTGAAAGAGTATTATAGTAGCAGTTCGAAATATCATGTTTTTTAAATCAATTTTTATCTATTTTTCGACTAAAATAGTTCGAAATATCAATTTTTTACATTAAATATAAAAGTACTAACTTGAATTATATATTTGATATTCTTCAATTATATTACACTATGAATAATACAGATCAACTTGTTTAATTTAAATACATATTTTACTCTTCTTTTATTCGTACAGTGAACAAAAATGTTTATCAGTTAAATTGAGAGATATAAAAAATTAAATAATGAACCAATAAAAAATAATTTTTTACTTGATGGCAGAATTTATTTAAGAAAAGAACTTGAGTGACGAAATATCTTAATTTTTCCGAATTTATTTTACTTTTTCTATTTTATAAAATATTATATATTTTACATGTCATGATTTTTACAAAAAAATTTCTTTATTAAAAGTTAAAAAAAATTTTATTACACAAAAATGTACATCACTAAATGATAGGCAAACTTATATATCTTTATACAAATTTGACTTTTTTATATTCCAAACAACTGATTTTCGGAATTTAATAAACATTTTAATTTTGAAAAGTCAACAATGTTTCAAAATACGAAGAATTAAATTTAATCAAAGCAAAATTTGGCATTCTTTTATCCTTTATGTACATGTTAATAACTTTTGACGTTATGAAATTAACGCAATTTACCTTTTTAAAAATCTTTTCGCATTTTTCGTTAAAAAGATAACTTTCAACTCTCGTTTCATAACCGTTAAGAGAAGAAAAAAAAAAAAGAAAACCTAAGTTGAGTGTTTATCCGCAAGATGGCGCTCCGTCATATGACCATTTCAACAGGCGACGGATTCGTGTTTTCATCACTCCGCTTTTGAACGTTCATCAGAAGACGCAACACGCTCTCCGCTTACGAATGAGAAAAATATTATCTTTCATTTCGTGAATTTTAAATAAGAATATGATTTAAGTTTGCTTTTTTTCGTTAAAATTCCAGGAATGCTTGGAAGATGAATTTATTCTCTCTTCAGCATGGTAAGTTTCCTGTGAATTTTCACATTAATATTTACTTCAAAATAAATAATTTCTTGCTATTTTACCACATGGCGCAATTTGATTCTTTGCGCGCGTTTCATACTGGTTCCGTCAAATTTATGTTTGTTATTGTCAAATCTAAGCTAAATTATGATAGTAGAATTCAAAAATATAAATTTAAAAGTGAATAAAATGTTTCGGTTTATATTAAAGCTATTAATAGGCCTTTAACAATTTACCAAACAGATAAAATAGAAGCAAGATTTTTAAAAACTTCTAAAAAACTATTAGATTATATTGCCAATTATAAAATTTTGAAAAAATAAGTATATTCGAATTCTTTCATATTATTTCTTTTTAAATATTAAATTTTTCAATAAAAATAGGCAAACTAGAATTTTGAAATATAAATAGACAAATTAGACATTTGAAAATAAATATACTAGAATCTACAGTATCTTTTGGCATTTTATTTCAATATTGAATTGTAATTATAGGCAATAAAATATTACGATAATAAAAAATATGTTGCTATATACTGTATTATATGTGTATATGATCCTTTCAAATGTTCACGTTTATTATTAGAAACTGAAATTAAAAAAATAATGTTTTCCATTAGATTTTAAATGAATAAAATTGAAGGAAAATTGAATGAAATACCAAAATGAGGAAATAAGAAATGATGGGTTAGAGGAAATGTATTGTTATTGTTTATCGCGGCATTCAATTAAAAAAAATTTAATCTCTTATACTAATAAAGATGAATGAGTATATACATGTTATTGGTGCTAAACAGACAAGTTATTTTAACTATTAAATACCAAATTTGCTTCATATATAACTTGGAAGGAAAAAAATTATAACAAAGAGCAAAATCAAATTTTAATTTCCAATTAAAATTTCATCTGTATTTTCCAAATTTTTTGTGACAATTTAAGAAAATATTGTGTAAAATAGTTTTTATATTGTTTCAAAATTTAAAGAATTTCCATTTTAATAATGCTTATTCAATTATGTAACACAATTTTTTGATAATATTTTTAAAAAAATCTGATTTAGCCTTGTTTCTAATAATGAATTATATTGTTATTAGTCAAGTTGATAACAAAGTGATGTGATCAAAATAATTTTATTTGTGTTATTTTTTGTTATAAAAAGCTTTAAATAAAATAATTTATCGTTACCTTTAATTCAAATCTGTTTTCATTGCATCATCAAAAATTTAGAATCCTGAAATTAATCCTTAATTAATTAAATCCTTATTTTTGAAAAATAAAAATATGAAGTTTTAATATCTTGACAGTTAGGCAATAGATGAAAAGGAAAGTTGCTTTTTCAATGATAAAAATTTTAGACAACGCATTTGTCTGTGAATGTCATGAGCACTCAGATTTTTGTTTTCACCGCACAAAGGCTTGTGTTTTTCGTGGTATACGAAAAAAAACCGATACTTTTGTATTATTAATTGCATGTACAGGGTGATCAACATATAAGCCCTGAATTCAAAATTAAATATCTCTACAACAAATATCGATAGAATTATGCGGTAGACTGTACGTTTATTAGTATAACTGTAAAAATGCTGTACAAAAGCTTAGAAAATTTAGTTACGAAAATCTTTAACAGAAGGCGCTCTAATCACAATGCCCATAGACGCTTTCAGTGTGACGTCAAAATGAAAAATGACTCCCGATCTGACTCCGTGTGACTTCTTTCTGTGGGGAGCATTGAAAGACACTGTTTATAGAAACAGTCCCGCTACTCTAGATGAGCTTGAATCGTTGATTGGTGTTACATGTGATTCCATTTCCGTTGAGACATTGCAAGACGTGATGTCAAATTTCATTGTTCGATTACGCCACCTGATTGTTTCTAACGGTGAACATTTTGAAAAAATTGTATTTTGATTGCAAATACAGCATCGCTTTATTGTTTTTTTAAAGACTCCTTTCAGAGAAAGAGTTTTCGGGGCAGTGCGTCATCTGTTAACGATTTTTTTAACTAAATTTTCTTACTTTTGTACACTATTTTTATAATTTTGCTAATAAACGTACAGTTTGCCGCATAATTCTATCGATCTTTTTTGTAGAGATATTTAATTTGAAATCAGGGCTTATTCGCTGATCACCCTGCATTTGGAGAACAATAATTCTATCCGTATTTAACGACATGTGATATTTGGCAATTAGTATGAGATACGATTAATACGAAAGTACTAGATAACCGAAATTATTATCAGTTTGCACTTGCCTCTACCTATCCACAAATATGATTAAAATTTGAACAAAAAATTATATTTTTCAATTTAAAACTGTAAAATATTATTTAAGAAACGGTGCAAACGGTTTAGGTTTATGAATTGTAATGTAGTGCAATGATACACACAGACAAACGGCAACTCCTTGACGAATTTGATCATGATACTAAATATGTGTATGAAATGCTATGCATCTAATCTTTTCGTTTTTAGTTATTATGTGAATTTGTACTCAAACAATTGAGCAGACAAACATTCTCTGAATGGATTTAAATTAAAATTTATTGAAATGTATAAGTTTCCTTTGAAGGTCGTATACCAAATTTCATCTGTTTCGCTTAAAACGTATGTATGAAACTGACGTATGAAAATTTATCAAAGTATTGAGTTCAATTTTCTTGACGATTACGACACGTTCTTTTTTTACAACAAATTTTAAGAAAATCTTGTTATAATTTTTGCTCAATTCTTAATTTCATTTGTAATGTCGATTTAAGAAAATCAATCATTAAAAAAACAAATTATTATTCTTATAAAAGTACTTCTTATCAATGTTGAATTAAAGAATTTAATGTGTATGTACAAATTTATGTGTTTCGATTAAATGAAAAAAATTATCTTGGCCCCCCAAAAATACATACAATTTTAATTATGATGTTATATGTTCCTATAAATGCAGTACTTGTGTACAGAATTTGTGTGCATGTCTCCCTTCAACTAACAAATCTATTGCAATTGTAACCTTGGAATTTGACGTCGTAGGTAGTCGTAATTTTGACAAAATGTTGCTTAAACGTCATTTTTTGACCCAAATTTAAAAATTTCAGCAGAAAAAACATTTATTTATATTTTGTATTTTTTATGTTGTTTTTGACACGCGTTTGTCCATATCATAATTCTCAACTGGAATATAATAAAAAATACACATCGAAAAGAAAAGCACATTTGTTAATCTGTAGAAATTTTTTTCGCCTCTCTAATCTAATTTTTTGAATTTAATTTTCTTTAGAAAATGCGCCACTTTTTAAAAAACATTAATTTGAGCATTCGATACTTTGAATTTATTTCATCTCTAAAATTTTTGAAATCATTATTTATATGTACATTCCTTTCTGATTAAGTGCAGAAATAGTCGAAATACCTGTTTTTTGTTTAACGACATCGATTCAAAATTATTTTTCGCATGAGTTTTAAGATTTTCCGATTCACGACAAAATATGCAGATCCGTCGGGAGAATTTGCATTTCCTAGCTGGTTTGGCTAGCGATCTAATTAGGGCGCCAAGAATTCTATAAATTATTTTTGCATAAATTAAATTCTAATAGCCTCACTCACTGCAAAATTTCTTATTTCATTTTCTTTCCCAATATCTTAGAGTGTATTTATTTTCGGTTATTTATTTCAATTTTTCTATCGTAACACGACTAGCGTATCGTCTTAGCGTAGATTTCGTCGCCTTAATAACCCGACAGCTAGATGTTAAACTACGTTAAATATAGTGAGACGCAAAAAGAAATTTTTAATGTTAAGAAGCTCTTTAAGGTATCGGAATATGTTAAAAACACTGGTTATCGACCAGAATAAAAATAATATTTTTTTTATTGTAGTTCAGACTTTCCACTTTCCAAAACAGTTTATCTTTTCTAAGAAAAGGAAGGCCTAACCTATCATCCAAGGTTACATATTTTTCAGCTAAAATTTGTCTTTAGTTTCAATTTTCCCAAAATATTACTTTTCTTAAAAATTGTCTACCATTAACATGATATCCCCGAAACTATTTGAGGTATTTACATCAAAAATATCAGCATGTGTTTTAGATAATATGGGCAATAAAATGAACCATATGTTTTATCGATGGTGAAATACTTTTTTTTATTTTTGGATGTTTTTAGAAAAGTTAAGCTGTATATGTATGGTAAAAATGCATATATGAGCATATTTTTACCCATAACTTCTTTGAAACTTTTTAGATTTTGGTTCATTTCATTCATCATTGTATCCTATAGCTTGTGTGAAAAGAATAATAAGATTGCTGCATTACCATTTTGTGCAGAGTGTAAACCGTTTTGGTCGAATTTCATTAAAATTTACTACACATTTTCCCGTTTCTCAAAATATGTTATATTTATAAATAATTGTTTTTGTATTTACATTGTTTATTATTGGCAATACATCTAAAAACCATACATAGTTTCTAAAAAATGCAATTGTTCAAATATTTTCCTTCGAACGTAGTCGGATACCTTAATTTTAGTATGACAAAAAGAAAAAAAAAATATGTCATCTGATGTGAATATTTTTTATTCAATTTTTCCATAAATGTATAATTTGGTTCTTATATCCTGATATATAACATGTTTCGATTCACAATGACATAATTAATTTGCCGCGGTGGCCTGGTGTTATGGTCTCGGCTTCGGAATCGAAGGGCTTCAGGTTCGAGACTCGATTCTACCGAAGAGCCGGCGTGTGAGGGGGGTCTCTTGCGTGTTAAATCTGTCAGTCCAAACGTCCTCCCAATGATGTGGTGTGGTGTGAAGAGGGGCGTGCCAGTTCAGGTGCTGTCCTCGTCATCTGAATGTGGTTCAAAATTGAGAGGTCCGTCCCCAAATAGCCCTCGTGATGTTTTAAAATGGGACGTTAATATAGCTAAACTAAAACAGAATTGATTTAAATAATACAGAAACAAGTTTGGTACAGACTATTTTACATTGTTATCCACAGATTTCTTCAGTTTGATGTCTATTCACCAGAGCTTACAAAGTTTTTAACAGGAATTTTTTCTAATTTTCTTCGATTACACAGGGTGTAATTCGTAATTGAGGATGAAAGACTTCCGTGATGGTGGTTGATTTTATTCAGCATGGAGGGTACACGAAAAAGTGGAGGGGTCTGGCACCTCCCATCGATGACACATATTTTAACTCTAATTAAGGTATCCGACTACATTCGAAGAAATTTTTTTTAAATGAATTTTTTAAATACTATTTAAAACTATTGTTTTTAGACGTATTGTAAATTATAATGTAAAATACTATAAATGTGATAAAATTATTTGAAATTATAATATATCTTGAAAAATAAGAAAATTTATAATAACTTCTAAGAAAATTTAACCAAAATGGTTCTCAAACTTGTAATGCGGCAATCCTATATTTGTCGGTACACAATATACAAAATATAATTGTGAATGAAATGAGCCCAAATCTAAGAAAATTCCTGACATGCAAAGAAGTTATGAGTAAAAATATACATACATATGCATTTTTTTCTATAAATTCATTATTTAATTTTTCTAAAACCACCTATAAATGAAAAAGTATTCCACCAACAATACAACTTTTGATTCACTTCATTGCCCATAGTATTTAAAACAAGAGCTGAAATTTTTACGTAAATACCTCTATCAGTTTTTGAGATATCATGTTAGCGGTGGAGAATTTTTATGAAATTTAAGGTTTTGAGAAAACTCAAATGAAAGAAATTTTAGCTGAAAAAATTCGGCACTGGATTATAGGTCAAGCCTTTCTTTTCCTAAAAAAAGATAAATTATTTTGGAAAGAGGAAAGGCTGAACAACGAGAAATAACAATAAAAAATAATAACAATAATATATATTGTGGTCAATAACCAGTGTTTTTAACGTAGTCGGATACCTTAACATACGAGAATTAGTGGCAGAACCTACCCATCAATAAACTTTTAATTTATTAAAGGCTATTGGGTTTTATCATTTTTTATAACTGTTCTTCAAGAATAATGTTTTACCAGACTAATATCTCATGTTTTGGGGCCATGGTGGCCTGGTGGTAAGGTCTCGGCTTCGTAACCGCAGGGTTTCATGTTCGAGACTCGATTCCACCGAAGAACCGTCGTGTGAGGGGGTCTCTTGCACGTTAAATCTGTCAGGCCAAACGTCCTCCCGATGGTGTGGTGTGGAGAGGGGGTGTCATGTCAGGTGTTGTCCTTGTCATCTGACCATGGTTCAAAATGACGAAGTCCGTCCCAAAAAAGCCCTCGTGTTGCTTTAAAACGGAACGTTAATATAACTAAACTAAACTAAAAACTCATTTTTTGATTGCTCTTGCTTTACCAACTTGACTTTTTAATGCACCTGGTAACCGACTACGTTCGAAGGAAAAATTTTTAGAAATTAGAATTTTTTAAAACTATTTTTGGTTTTTAGATGTATTATGAATTATAAACACTATAAGTACAAAAGTATTATTTGAGAATATAATATTTTTTTTAGAAATAGGAACATTTGTGGTAAATTTTAGTGAAATTTAACCAAAACGGTTAACACTCTACACAAAACTGTAATGCAACAATCTTATTTTTCTTTGTACACAAGTTACAGAATATAATGATGAATGAAATGAACCAAAATCTAAGACACATTTTGAGATGCAAAGAAATTACGGGCAAAAATATACATAAATATGCATTTTTTCCATAAATTCGCAACTTAATTTTTCTAAAAACACTTATAACAGAAAAAGTATTTCACCAACAATCAAAATTTTGGTTAATTTATTGCCCATATTATTTAAAACACACGCTGAAATTTTTATGTTAATACCTCTATTAGTTTTTGAGATATCATGTTAATGGTGGATAATTTTTATGAAAATTAAAGTTGAAGTTAAAGACAAATTTTAGCAGAAAAATAAATTTTACTTAAAATTCCTCTTTATAATATGTTAGATCTTCCTTGTCTAAGAAAAAACAAATTGTTTTGGACAGAGAAAAGTCTGAATTACAAGAAATAACACTTTTTTTATAAAATCGTCAATGTGTTTGAATACCAGTGTTTTCAACGTAGGCGGATACCTTAACTATTTTAACTTCTTACTTGGCATTATCTCAAACCATATGATTGGCGCAGTATAGCCTACTTTTGGCTCTTGTGTTATTAAAATCAAATGAATCATCCAATCAATCGATGACAGGACTTACTTCTTTAAGGAAGGGTTGTAGATTGGTTGGTGATGACCCTTAAGACTCAACATCAGTTCTCACCAATGTTACTGTCGCGTCAGCCAGGTCATTCAGATTCTTTTGCGCGCCTCAGTGAGAGTCACAGTAGGGGTTTAAGGTTAAGGTTAGGTAAGGTTAAAGTTAAAATCATTTTTTTCTTTGAATTTCAAAATTGAAGACTGAAATGTATGATACTTTTTCAATATTTAGAATATATTTTAAAAATGTATTTCATTGATATCAATATATCATATCATCATAAACATTTATGTTTTACATTTTCGTTAGAGGAATCTATGACGCTTAAAAGTTAGGGGAGGAGTAACTGCTGACAAAAATTCCCTGTTTATGATACAGTGGAAGTCAAAAAATGCGATAACTGAAACTGCATACATTTTTATTTAAACTGGATGCCAGCAAGTATATTAGAATTTTTAATTTAAATGTCTCTTTTTATTTTGTGAAGTTTATTTATTCGTGTTTTAATCTGCCCCCTTTTAGCGACTAGTTAATGCATAGTATACTGGTTGTATTTAATTCCAATTGTATCTTTTATGCGTAACTTCATATCCATGATTACGTCAAAGAAAAGTTACGTCAAACATAAGATTTACTTAACATATATTGTTTCAGTATGCACAATGGAATTATGTTGTATTATAATAAAAATCAGTTTTAATAACGTATCTAAACGGTTATTCTATCTTCTGAATTTGGTGATAATGTAACTTCATTTTTCTAAATTTCAAAACATACAGATTTTAAACAGAATCTTTTTGCCTTAACTTTTAGTGATGAAAGAAAAGCATGCAAATATTCGATGAAACCATGAAAATTGCTTAAATCTCAGAGCTGCAACGTTTATTTGTTGTTGAACCTCAAACTGGATTTTTTTTAATTGACAAAATTATAAAAAACAATTGCAAAGTTATTAAATTGATATAACTATAAAGATTATTTTTTGACTTTTAAGGTGACGTTATCAGTTTTCTACAATAGTATTTTGCTTAATTTCTAATAGGTTAAAATATCAATCATCAAAGTGTATAAGTGGAAAGTGTAGTTCCTCTAAGTCTGGCTGCCTAATTTATAAAGCACCATCGCCCTTCTACTGCTTTTATTTATAATTATTTGATTTATTACATTTTATAATGAGTGTCAATTTTCAATGCGACGAATATGCACATAATGATAAAAATGTTTATTTATTACTCTTAGGAAACTTTTTAGGGCATTCAATAAACCCTTTGTCTGTAAATATATAAAAGAAATAATGTTTATATTTGCTCCTATTTGGAATCGAATATTTCATGTACAGCCCTACATTACGATCTATTTACGAATCATATACATCCACAACATGGTGACGTCTTCAAACAAAACAAATTAAGAGAAAACTAAGCGATAAAATGATTTTAGAGTTTAATGCTCTTATAAATAGTAAGATTTAATTAGAAAAAAAAATCAACGATGATAAACATAAATACATGATTGTTTCAACTTACTAAAATTCTCGAAAATTAATCTTAATAAAATGGAAAATTGTTTTATAGAATAATTCAAATTGATGATTCGTATAAACATGATTTTGCCAGTGTAATAAAAAATGCAAAATTATCTTTTCAAAAATTCTGATATTCCATATAAATACGATTTTGTCTGTTAGTTAAAAATGGGAACATACATACGTAAGATTTTTAAGTTTTCTAAAGGAAAAAATAAAATTGGATAGGTAAAATAATGTTTAATTTTCTTATGAATACAAAGATTTAATTATAAAATGTCAATGATGGTATACATAAATACACGATTCTTCCAATGTACTAACAGCATGGAAAATTAACTTATAAATATGGAATACTATTTTATGGAATAATCTAAATTGTGAGTCAAAAAAATTAAATAAAATTCTAATATTCCATACAGATACTAAGTAGTGTACTAAGAAATAGAAAACTTTTTTTTTATAAAACATTTGGAAGTCACTACTAAATTACAAAAAAAACTGGAATAGTTGAAAAATAATACTATAAAGAACTTTAAGCTTCAATAAATATAAAAATATTTCAAAGATTCTTTAAAAAAAATAAATTATGGTAAGAATAATTGCAATTCTAATTAAGGTATAACGTCACGATTTTACTTTACATTCATCTCTAAATTTCTGATTAAAAAAATGCATTTCTCTACTTTCTAATATAAAATTTCCGAGTTATAAAAATCTCATTTTATTATTATCTTATTTTATATATACATCATACTGAAATGGCTTATTTCCACAATTACTTGTCTAACATCCATTACCTATCATAAAAATATATTGAAGATATATTTTTTATGAATTTTATTTCCTTCACATAAAATCACGTTCCAAAATGGTTCGGATATAAAGAACATAGATCGAATCACCTTTTCATTCTTGTTCCCTTTTACCTATTCTGATCGCAAATCCCCGCCACGTCTAGTCTGGATGATACTTTGATGTCGAACGAGGCTGATTTACTGATTCCTTTTCCAACTACGAGACATTCGCCTTTAACTCTCAGTAAATAAAAGAACAAAGGGAAAAAAAATTCCCGGATGAGACTGACTGAACCGTTCACTTATTCACGATCTTTCAGTTCACGTGTGTGTAGAGCATCGCAATTTTTCTCCTACATACATTGGGACTCATGTTCCAGCCCTTGAGTGCATTTCTTAGAGCCCCGTATCAAGCTGGAACGAGAAGGAGAGATAGAAAAATTATTTATGCCTTGCTTGAGGAATACAAACATTTTCGTTTGGATAAGGGAGATATCATAAGAATTATGGGAGATTCAAGAATGGAGAGAGTTCTTTTACGGGAAGAGCATTCTTGAGGAATTAAGATAAATATGATAGAGGGTAATAAAGTATGTTGAATTATGCAATTTGAAGTTTGAAGTCTGTGTGAAATATATTCACCAAAACAATGATTCGTATCTGTAAAAGCGAAAATATTTGCGTATTGTGAAAAGATAATATATTGTCAGCTAATAGGTAAAAGGTAACTTGGTATCTCAGTATTTGTATTGAATGTACAAATTTCTGTCTGTGAAAGATTACTCAATAAAATGAAATTTCGGAGTTATACAATTTGGAAAATCATCTTCATGTGGAAAATGGCATTGGTGAGCTTTTATAATCTAATGGAGAGTATGGAAGCTGTAAAAACATTAAAATATACTTGTTTAATGTTTAACTAAATATACCTGTATTACGTAGCGTTTAGCTAAATATACTTGTATTACGTAACGTTTAACTTAATACACATGTTTTGCGTAACGCTTAACTTATATATACGTGTTAAATACAGCTGTTAAAACATCAACGAAATATTTTAAATAGTTAAACACGTGAATAAATGGTTAACTAGGTGAAATGCATTTTTAAATAGTAAAACGCGTGCATTAAATAATTCTAAGCTAAATTGGGAGTATTTTTTATCTTCTTTATTTCATATATCTACGTTTGCATCGAAGAATACACATGTAAGAGTTCTTTAATCGTGAGAGAGTTCTTGAAGAATTCGCAGTTTTATGGAATGAAGTTTACGCATATTTAAGGTGGATGTTTTCTTAAAATACATATTACGTGCTCTGTATTTGCCATGCGAAACGTTAATCTAGTGCATTGAACCCTTGTTTGTCAATGCATAATTTGAGTACTTGTTGTCCAGTATGTTGTTACTTACAGCACTTTACAAGTCCACTGACAGAAAGCTGTCAGCGATTTAAGCCTAAATTAACGTCCCTTGTTTTTTCAGTACCCGACTAGGGCCAAATGTATCCAAGAGTACGACTTAGCTACTTCATGCTTCACATTCGCTTGTACAAACCTTTTTTACAGGGGGAGAGGGGCACATTCACTCTACTCACAGATAGAACATAGAATAACAGCCATATCCAAACCGGGACTAGACTTCAGGACTCCTAGATCACGGAGATGACATTCTATCCTTATGCCCCAATTTCGGCTTGTTGTTCTATTTATTGGGAAGTGGTGTTGTCCTTCGTATATTGATTACTATTTTTATAGACCTGAAACTATTGCAGCATGATTTAACATGGACTCAACTAAATGTTTTCTAATATTTATCAGAATAATCGTTTGAGTTATCCATTATATTCATGCGATTGCTATTCATCACTAGCAAGAAAAATTAGAAATATCTGAGAATTTTTGTATAATGTTTAACAAATATTCGTGGATTTACTAGTTAACCATGTTAGATATTGAAGGAACTTTATAGGTTTTTCTGCAACTACTAAAATTTTTAATAGTTTTTTTGTCCTTATTGTTATGTCTCTCACTACCCAAATCTACATTGGTACACTACACAAATCATACTGCAAAAGTACTTGAAATGTTTATGACTGTCTAAGATATAATTTGAATTTTTAGAAAGAAAATTTATTATTTTTGTTGCTGACTAATACTATTCATTTAGGTATATTTTAGTGACATATATTCAGTGCACTTATTTTATGCTTCATGTATAACTAATCGCTACTCATTAAATACAATGTTGTACACTCATACATATTCAATTCCCGGATTCTCTGCACTTTAATATATCGCGATGGTACTCACAGCTTATGTTCTTTTAAAATCTGAACACTATTTTGGTCCACTTGGTTAAAAAAGATTCATTAGATTATGTATTAAATTTTGCATTTTCATTTCTGGCAAACGTAAGTTATAACAATTCGACTCCTCTGGTCTGGTGATCGGTTCTTTTTAGGCCACAGTTAGATTCGGATTCGCTAGAATATTCAATTTAAGTATATTTTTTGTGTTTCTTGATCAGGTTTACAATTATATTTTGAGAACTATTTTTAGATTTATGTAGGCTTATTGAACCTTTAATAATTGCCCATTGCAAGAATAAACGACTACTATATCAAGTGAGGTCTGTTTAACCATTCTTTACAGTATTTCGTAGTTCCATTAATTGACGAAACAAAGCATTGAATTAAATACAGCTCTAAAAATATTCACGAAACATTTTAAATAGTTAATGGGATGTTTCATTACATTTGTCCCTTGCTCAAAAACATCTTTTGTTTTGTGAGGGGTTTTGATGTGTTCGGATTGTCAAGATAACCTCACAGTTTAAAATATTTTTATTGAATGTCCCAAATTTAATTTTTATCGAATGCATTTCTTTAATTTATTATCATTAAATTTTCATAAACTTGTTGACTCACTGGAATGTTCCCATATTTTTAAGAGCTAATAAATTTATTTATTTTATATAAATTTCATTATTTAAAGAAAACATTTGTTTTAACCATAGATTTTATCTTATTTAAGTTTCGTATATTTCTTAAAAGTACTTCCTTCAACAAAACGTTTTATCAATTTTTAGTCTGGAGGAGACAATTTTAATGGTGTAGTGATATTCAAACCATACGTGCTGGCGTATCATGGCCAATTCTTGCTCTTGCGCCATAAAACTACAGATAAGCCAAGCCTTTACATTTGACAGTTGCCGTTCGAGAAAAAGTAAAAATAACGATTTCTAGTACCCTATGTTGGCAGTTTACACACATATATATTTCATACAAGAACACTATTAATTGGTTGTGAGCCCCTAGTTTAGGCTTTTCTTTCCTTAAAATCGAGAAATAGATTGACAAGCTTTTGTGTAGAGATTGAAATAAATGTAATAGCTCACAGCATTCTCTGATTAGAGTTTTATGCGGTGTCGGTAGCCAGTACTTAAGCAGTTTTTGATTTAAGCCGTTGCACTCGAGAGGTGACTCATGTTCATCATTAAAGATGGCGCATCATTTTGACATTTTGTTTATTTATTTTTAAAAATACTTACAGAATAGTAAAAAGACGTAAATTAAGTTTTCAGGGTAATTTAACTTAAAAAAACAATTCTATTTATATTATTTTTCGGAAAATTAAACAAGACCTTGTATAAGGTGAACAATTTTGCATCAAATTATATTCCTGAATGCAAATATTGAATTTTTTTAAGAAATACCTTCAAACAAAAGTGTAAGAATACCTGACGCCTTCGAACATTTAATTCCCGATTATTTATTTTATGTAAAAATATTGTATGTTTAATATGTGTTCCCATGTTGACAGGACACAGTTGCATTATGAAGGGAATTAAACTAGAAATATATTTAAAAATAATTCAATTCCTACTTAGATCAACAAAGAAATTGTTTATTTCAGTTATTTTTATTAAATAATTATCAAAAAAATTATCAAATACCAAAATGTCTTAATTTTGGCAAGAATTGAACTCGCATTCTTCACCGTCACCTGAAAAATACTGAATTCCTGGCAGTTAACCAATTGAGCTACTGTCTGTTCATTTTAATTTTCATTACAAACTGCAAAAACTGTATTTAAAGTATTAAAAATTAATTAGATTTAATGAATGAATTAATATTTGAAAAAAAACTATATTAACATCAAGCGTCATCCACTACAAATTTAAAAAAAAAATGTATGTCAACTTGAGCGGATGAATAAGAAGTATTTTATTAACGATTAAAAATTTGAACAAAGTATAATATATATATATATTTGGAGAGTTTCAACTAATAATATGAATTGAATAAAAAACAACCACAAATTAATATTTCAAAAATAGAGAATAATAAAAAAATAATGCAACTGCTATTAGTAAACTAATATGCATGGAATGTTTTCACTTATCATAAATTAAAATTTAAAGTAAAAATTGCTGTAATAATGATGAATTCAAATATACCCACTCCCCTAAGATGTCACGATACATTTCAAAATAAAATATTCCTTTAATACATTTATCGAATTAGTTATAAATGCTATACATATTTAGATTTATTAAATGTATTTACATCGATCCCTTCAGATTTATAATTTTTGATTTCATCTCTAAAATTTATTAAGAAAATAAAATATACACTTTCAGACAGCGAATTCTGTAAACATATATCATGTATCGCGATAAGGTTTTTAATTAAAAATAGCGTACCTGAATTTCAAAAGAAGAGTTTTATTTATTCCTTCGAAGATATCCTTTTTATGAATACACCAGCTGTACATTAACTTAACTAGTTTACGATAAAGAAATCCGGTGCATATCGTTTAAATCCACCATCCAAATCAATTCAAAACACGCCTTCATTTTATTTTCGAACTAAAACTTTCGTGCGCGTTTTCTTGCTTCAAGTTCAAGTTAAGTCTCTTTTTTTCAATTTCTGCATTAGCTATATCACTTTTCCAAAACACACCAATGAATAAATTAAGCCTAAATTTATTCGAAAACAAGTTAATGAAAACACGCGATAAAAAAGTCTCGCACAGCAAAGTTTTAGCCAGCTTATTTCTTTTTTTTATATAAAAAAATGGCGACAGTAAGTTTCGCTTCATGCCCAGATTATGCATTCGGATCTGTTGCATTATTCAGAACAACTATTGCATATTATTTCCATATAAATTCACTCTGAGCGACGATCAGATGAAAAAGGATGCCACTGATTGGATAGAACGGCAGGAGATGCGGAAGATGAAAGGTCATTGATTGAAAAGAAAGTTGGTGGGAGGAAAAAAAGTAGAAGACAATTTTCTATTACCTCAGCCGAAACTTTTATATTAGATGTCTTTAAGATAATAAAATATCTGTCAATCGTTTCCAGTACCGAGTATTAATATAATCGATATTGTGAAGCAATCGATGTGTTTTCCTGGAGGGAAATCGAATATCGATATAACAGTTTTGTGGAGTGATAATAAATATTTATGCCGTCAAAAGGGAAGAATCTTCATTTTATCGTCGAGGGCGAGTCCCGCCGAGTTGAGCGCGGGGCGTCCTTGATTAGTGGCGAAGTGTAAGTTAATTACATGAGCTAAAAATAGCGCATAGTTTAAATGTTTCGTGATTTCCTATGAAATTCCGAACTTTCTTGTGAGTGAGATTACATTAAAGAGTTAAATATAATCGAAAGTGTTTATATATATATATATATATATATATATATTTCAAATGAAATTCTTATACATAGTTTAATATTCATAGTTTTTTGAAGAAAATAATTTTAAACCTCAAATAGAGACATATATTCAACTGATATTATTTTACAATGTTTTCACTGATATGCTCATTTTCGCAATGAAACTACCTGTATAATAGACGAGATACTATAACGTATAAAATGACCTAGAAAACATATATATATATATATATATATATATATATATATATATATATGAATTAGAGCTTCGAAATTGTATAAATTTTTCTCATGTTTGATCCCGTGTTTTCAAGTCAATTAGATTTCGATTATCTTATAATTTTATACGAGCAATTGCGTTGTTGTCGTTTCCAATGGCGCTTGCCATTTACAAGCCCATTGGCTAAAGTGACAGTAATTTTAAGCCAAAGGTATGTGTTTTTTGCGTCTCTTGTTTTTTAGTAGCTCCAAGAGGGCAAGAATACAAATACTACTCACGCGTCATAACGCTTTTACGGGGCGGACTTCCTTCATATATTCCGTTCACTCAACCACAGATCGTAATTTGGCCCTGAACCAGAGAATGATCTACTCTAAATCAGTACCCCCTGTATTATTATTCTCGACATGGAGGACTTTGTGATCACGACATATTTATACATGCACCCGCCGCCACATACACGAATGTCTTCGGCCGACGGGTTCGAACTGGCAACCCAAGAGATGTGAATCCAACTCTCTACCAATCTTGCTACTCCGGCATATCTAAATTTATTTAGTGTATCTCTGAAATGATTTAACGATTTGGAACAAATTTTATATTTAATAACGTTTTGCATTTTCAGTTTACCTATATTTATATTTTTTCTGAAAAAAAAAATGAAATTTCGCACACACATATACACAAGAAAAACATTTTTATAGCTAACTATTAGATACTTTTTCTGTCTACTCTCACACTGACAATGTCGTATTACTCCATATCGTAACTTTTAGCGATACTTGCATATTGCCATAGCATGTTGACCTACTAGTATCGCAAAATGTTTTGAGATGGCCCTGATGTATGCGAGAGGAGATAAGCTTGAAAAATTTTCATATGCAATATGTGATTTTTATTTACATATTTTCTACATAAAAGCGCACACACGTACACACCCACAGAAAAAAAAACAGATTGGATTTTAATGAAATATTGCCAAGCGAAAATTTATTATTCAGATACTAAAGAAATTCTAGATATTATTATTTGCATTATTTTGAGATGAATTATATATATATATATATATATATATATAGTAATCGTCTAAAAATTCCAAATTCAGATTTTGATCCATTTGTATATTTTAATCATCCTTGAATTTGAAAATACATTTTTGGAATTATGTTTCTCTGTTAGTGAACAGAATGATTCAAAAACACTTTGAGTTAGAAGTAGGAAATTTTTATTGAATTATTGAAGTACTAAATATGTTGATTTCTGTTAAATTTTGAACGAAAATAAGCGAAAGTCTGACATTCTGCTCGTGCTCAAAGGAAATGGATAATTACAGAACTTAAAGAGCCGAAGAATAAAATTTTCCATCCAGATTTAGAATTTAAACTATATTTCTTGATATTTTTAACCGAGTTTGTTAAAGTATTGACCATCCTACAGTCTATATTTTTCCATGCATGCAAAAGCAATGACATTGATAAATAAAATTAGATATTTAAACTTGAAATAACAACTGTTGTTCTAATTAAAATTTTGATTACAATCGGGTTTTTTTTTTCGAATTACAATTTTGAATTTCGCGTACAAGTGTATTAAATGCATATGCGTAATTAATTGGTACATATCATAGAATGCATACATTAAAAATGTGAGATATCTGAATTAGGTCATTAAATAGCAATTGATCGTAAATGGCAAGCAAGGCATTAGTGTCTTTACTGAAAAACAGAATTTTATGCGGAAAATGAAAAAAAATAAAACATTTTTATTTATAGTATGCAATGTGAGAAAGTTCCTAGTAATCCACTTGTAAGGAAAAACTTTCAATTTATAATAATTGCTTTTATAAATAAAATCCCAAAGGCATATTATTTTTTTGAACATTTTAAATTTTCAAAGTTTTTTTTATATAAGCTATAAATCTTTGTATCATTTACTATAAATTGGTATTATTAATATCTTTTACTTTTTAGCATAATTAAAGTTTCAATTGTGATCTCAAGAAATAGTTTCGAAAAACAGAACAGAATAATTTGATATAATTCCCTGGAGCATCGTTGCGAGGCAATGTTTTCTGCTAGGTTTTATCAAAGCTTTCATGTCTCATTGTTTTTCTTTTTAATACATCCTAATTATACATCAGCGTTAATATAAACAGAAAAATAATTATATATTTGTAAGATACATGGTTTTAAATTCAGTGATTAAAAATATTTTTTTTTACTGAATTTGAACAGAAAAGTTTTTCTTAAGTAATTAAAGTTAGCGAAAAATTTAACGCTTATAAAATTTCTGTAATTGGAAACCTTATTGTTTTACATTAGTTTAAATTTATTTTCATGCAAAATTATCTGTTGATCTTCTTGAAGAAAAAAAATTCTTGAAATTTTGATTGGTTAAAATTAGTTACTTTCAATCAAAGATAATTATAAGATTGGACATCCATTTCTTTTCATTTTATCTGGACTTATCTGCATGGTTGTCTAAATTAGTAAGTTTTCATTGAATATTAATTGCCCTATAAATATATTTGAACAATTTTTTTATCATATGGGGTGCGATTGTATATACATGTAGTATTCCAACTTACAGATATTTTTTATATTAAAATCTAAGTACAATATTGAAATAGGTTGGATGATTAAAACTATATTGAAAAAAAAACTTAAAGCTACATGGATTTATTTTACTTTCGAGTAAAAAAAAAAATGAAAACATCAATGCTGTGCATTAATTTTCTTTAAAATAAAATCTCATAAAACTCTATACTTAAATTGTAAAATTTTTAATATCGTTCGTTTTGCATGTTTAGATGACAGTATTTTCTATTATTTTCCTTCAGCGAATATAAAATCCAATTTAGTTGGATATTTTTATATATCCCTAACTATTAAACTTCAAAATTTCCCTTGTTTTATTTCTGTATATTACGCAAAACAACCTATGCATGAAGAAACAATGTTTTTAATTTTCCATGTGGTTAAATTATGTTCAAAAAGTCAATTTTTTTCTCGAACTTTTTGAAGTTTTTTTAAAGTTTGATGAAAATAAAAACATACTCCATCATAAAAAAAATTCTTTAGTTAAGAAAAAGGAGCAGCAAGAGAGAATAAATAATATAAAATAACAAGAATAAATTAAATAAAAAGATTGGAAGAAGAAGGCCAGAAGTGTTGTGTCCCCTTGTTATTAGTGACAAAATGATACCATGACCACAGAGTATGAATTTTTCATGTGTTATTTGCTTGGCCTTCGTCCAAGGTGACTTATTGTCTGTGTTTACCCTGTCTATTTCCTTTTTCTTTTTCTCCCCTTACGAACTGAATGATACCCATAATAAACATAATATTTGAAGAAATATTGTATTACCGGAAAGTTTGCTAAGAATTTCATAAGAATATTATTGAGGTTCATAATTCATTTATACCGAAAAGTTTTAATGAAATTGCTCACATTAAAGGAAATATAGAGATTTCTTAAGAGTATTTTTATCACCATCGTCGTCCCATTAAGACTCCCTTCACACTCTTTATGTGACTATATGTTAGTTAAATAGGGTATCTCAAAACCTTGACCTCAACTTTTATTCATTAAATATTGATCATAGACATGTAGTATAAATTACAAAATTGCATAAAATAAAAGTGCAAAATGTTATGAAATCGATTAAAATTTTCAGGGGATTAAACATAAATAAAATATTCACTTTTTTATACGGACCCTGTACAAAAAATTCCCAGTAAATAAAATGTGCTCCATTCTCTGATAAGATCATATACGAAAAATATATGAAACTACATAAAAAAGATATGAAATTACATAAATGTTGAATTAAACCTTTTTTTACTAATTGGATTTGAGTTTGCAAAGAGGAAAAATCATATCGGATGTTCAGGTTTTAGGGGTCGCACACAAGTTAACAAAATAAGTAATGATTGAATAAATAAATAAAAAAAATCTATTTATTCCTTCAAAAGTATTAAAATTTTGTAGAAATAATAACTTAAAGGAAAGATTTATTTATTATGAAAGAATAATTTTTTTACAAGTTCATTGACTGTGCTATTTTGGAGTAAAATTACACAATTTCGGAAATTAGAACATAGATTAAAAAGATTCATATACGCAACCAATAGATTATATGTCAGAAAAACAAAACAGCCTGACTATAATGTCATTCAATTTTGCAGAATCATGGGTATGCATTTATAATTAAAAGGTTTAATTGAATTCAAATACGAGTAGTGATCCAAAAAAAGTTTACAAGGCAAAAAAAAAAATGTTGTATTAACAATATATATAACATACAAATGGTAATTAAAAGATAGATTTGAAGATCACTTCTCTACATAATCACCAGGCCTGTTGAGGTATTTATCACACCAATGGTCCGATTTGTTTAACTCGTCTAGTTAATAAACAAGTCTCTGACTATTGAGCCAGTTCTCGGCACCTTTGTAAATATCACCGTCTGATATGAACCTTGATTCGGATAAGTGTTTCTTCAATTCTATGAAAAGGAAGTAGTCAATGGGAACCTGTTTGTGGAGGTGACTTCAGACTGCTAGCTAAACGTATTCAGCAATCTCTCTGTCCACTTCAAATGTACACCCCCATTTCGACACTATTTGTCTACTCATTTCTTCACTCCTGTACACTTCAGCGAATTGTCTGTGAATGTCTAATGGAGGCACATTATTGGCGCATAGAAATCGTATCGACTTCTCTAGACGACTTGCCATTACTGCCGCTGTTTTAGCACTCGGTACTAACACTATTTGCTCGAACGTCCGGTTGAGTCAATTAGCGCGATCTGTCTACACATTGGGTAATAATATTCCCATCAACAATTACTACTTTCAAAATACTGATGCTCGTAAACTTTTAATTTTGGATCTCCCCTTATATAACCAATATTTCTAGGGATTTAATGGTCACCTCTGGCGACTACTATATTCAATAAGAAGGGAAAAACATTTTGAAAGAGAAGCTTTACAGCGTTTACATACCGTATTTACTAGAATCTAATACGCATGTTTTTAGCCAAATGTATTATTCAAAATTGTTTTTTTTTAAATAATTTTTACAAAACTAACTAAACATTTTTTTTTACAAATTACATTATTTTATTTTTTTATTTTTATTACAATTTTTTTAATATTTAAAGTTTTAAAATGGGGATGCCCATTAGATTCGCGTAAATATGGTATTCTATATAAATACTTTTAGGTTAAAATGAAAGTTTTCCTACTCTAAGCAATGGAGAGAAAAGATATAATATTATAAAGAAATATTGTATTATTATAATGTCCTCTAAAATTTTCATGAAGATTTGCGCTATAAAGATACGGTTCGCATTCTTTTCATAAATCTAAGGCTATAATAAAACCACCGATTTTCAAAGGAAAGTGAAAATTTTCAGAAAGTCTTTACATCGTTTTACCCTCATTATAAGATAGGATACCTATTTCTTAAATGTATATTTCATGATTAGAATGAGAGTAGTTACGTTCAAAATATGATAAAGGAAAATGGAAAGAGCTGTTAAGAAACTGTTCCCTGATATTTTATAGAGAGTTTATTCATTTTGCGCCAGTGGAACGATTTTCGCACAATCTTCATAAATATCTTTGGTTAGAATGAAAATATCTATGTTCTAAACGTCACAAAGAAAATGCCAAATACTGTAAGGAATATATTATTATTTATTTATTCACTACGATTTCAATAGAATGCTTACTATCGTCGATTTTAAGATAATGTTCAAATTCTTTATCCACCGCTTAGATTGAAAGTTTTCTTATTCAAGGCATCATTGGCAAAATGCAAGCATTCTTCATAATATGGAATTACTAAAATGTTCTCTAAGAATATCAAGAGGGAATTTTCCATCACCGTAATTTAGACAATGCAAACATTTCCTTCATTAAATGTCCTTATCAGCTCTGTTGACATCGTAAGAAGAAGCGTCATCTCTAAAAGGCATCGTAACAAACATTACAAAAATATTCAGAGTGAATTTCAAGAAAGTATTTACCATCATTGTCATTGCCATTATATTTAAAATCCATACTTAAAAGAGAATATCTATATTCGAAATACAACATAGAAAATACATATAAAATATTGCATTACTTTAATTAGCCTAAAAGCGTTAACTTCTTCCAACCTCATTTACTCTATGTCTGCAGACATCTTGGAAATCTCGCTATTTTTTTAAGTCTTGCAGAGAAAATGCAAAGCAGCACAACGGATATCTCTCTATTAATACATTCAAAAATCATTAGACTATTAATTGGAATTTTCGAGACAACATTTATCACCAACTTCATTAAAATTCTGTTCTTATTTCTTACATATAGGTAGGAATAAAATGAGAGTTTGACCAGAATCGAATGAAACTTAAATCTATTAAAATAAAGTTACCACTATTCAAAATATTACAAATGAAAAAAAAACAAGAAAATTAACTCTGCAATCTCAAATTTTAACTTATCATGTGACTATTATTTTAAATCATTTTTGTATTAATTAATTTGTCATTAATCAGCTTAAAGATGGTTAAAACAATGACCAGACTTCTCTATCGGTCTCTATTCCTCTCTCTCTCTCTCACTCTTTCTTTATATATATATATATACTGAGAGAGGAGTAGAGATCGATAGAGAAGTCTCTCTCTCTACCTTTCTCTCTCTGTTTATAATTTTTTTCAAATTTCATTTCAATTTTTCTAGATGATAAACAAAGTTTTAGAGCTCGATCGATTTTGAGGTGGGAAGAAAATCATCTCTTTTCTAAATATCGAGGCATGAGTTATTTAATGGTCTCGTGATTGTTAGGTTTAAATTTGATTGATAACTTTAATAAATTGAGAAAATTTGTAAGAATTTAGCGAATGAATCACTTGTAATTTTTAAGTTTGTAGGTCAATTTGTAAGTTTAATTGACGATAAATTACCAAATGTGACTATCTTCTGTATTATTATCTAACTATCCTAAAGGCGAAAAATGGATGCATCAAAAGAAATAAATTGACAAAGGGTTGCATACGCATTTTGAGGCTTCAAAAATTTACAGGTAACCATAAGATTGAATATCATTCAAGTTGTATGGCAATCTACACATTTTGTTACGAGAGACTGCATATTCAGTTTAAAACAACGAACTCCAAGGGATTTGAGTTATATTCACAAATATACACATTGATAAATAGACAAATCAACACAATTCTGGAACTGTTGTGTAATAGTTTCAAATGCGGAGATCCTTCAAAATCTAGAATTCGAAGTTTTTAATGATAACAAAATTTTCCATTTGTTTACGTCGTATGCATAGAAAAATAAAATTTTATTTTATTAGTCTATTGAGATGCATTTTCTGCATTATAATTATATTTTGCATATTTAGTATTTAATTTATAATTCAGTCTTGAAAGTCCTGTATCTCTAATATATTTTTTAAATTCATTACTAGATGTCTCGTCAGTCGTAGCATGAAGAGTTAATTTTTTTATTAATTTTATATTAAGTTACCAAAGAATTAAAATTACTTTTTACCTACGTAAGCTCCGTATTCTTGTAAAAATCTATACTTTAAAAAGTTATGCAATAAAAAGTGTTTAACACATTGAATCTTAAAATAAATTAAAAAACTTAAAAGTATATATAACTGTGCTAAATCTAAATGATTATCTCATAAACACGTAAATTAAGATGTTTAATTAAACATTTGTAACTCTACAACATTTTTATTGTAATTTTGAGCAAAATAAATTGAAAAATATGTTTATCTCTCTTATTTCGAAATAGTTTGATGTTTTTTTAACTTTGGAGTTTCTTACGTAATAGTTTAATAGTTACGTAGTAGTGAAAAAATTATAAGAAATCGATTAAATTTTTCCCTTTAAAAATTTCCAGTTTAGTGAAAAACATATGAAGAAATATTGATAAACAGCTAAATAGATACAAGCTAAGGTAGAGATATAACTGTGATTTAGTTTTAACAATTTCTATTACAGAAATTGCATCTGATTACTCCATAAATGTCCATTAGCTACCATATCTAAGTGTTACACATAAATTTAATCAAGATTATCTAATTACTCAGAATTGTTTGAATTAAAATTAAAATCTAGAAATTACTCTCTAGGAGATGCCACGAATGGGCTTCTTTATGCTGCCCAAATGTCTATAACTTTTCAGCTATGGGGGGGGATAAAACGAATAAAAATATTTACTTAATAAATCATTTATTTTCTTTATGTTATTTGATTAGTTGTATTAAGTTACAAACACAGTTATTTCTAACTTTTATTATGTTATCAGAATAACCAACTACCATGTCACTTCCTAATTAGCTTGGCCATGATTGATTGCTTTTCTATAAGCGCTTTGAGAGTAATTACAGCGGGATGCTTCACAGTAGTCCAATCCATAACAATTTTCCCTCCTCCATTTATTATTAACATCGGACGATATTCCATGCAACATTAATTTCTGTATCCTGTAATAAATATAGCTACTTGTCTGTTTTAATCTATGTTTATTAAAAAAGGTTTTGCTTGGAGTTTTCTAAACTTGAGGTATCCGACTACGTTCAAAGAAGAATTTTTTTAAAATTGTTTAAAATTATGGTTTTTGGATGTATAGCAAACTATAACACAAATTACTAAGAATACAACAAACTTATTTGAAAACATAACATAGTTTGAGAAATTGGAGAATTTATAGTAAATTTCAATGAAATTTAACCAAAACGGTTAACACTCCACATAAAACCCCAATGCAGTAATCCTACTGTTCTTCGTACACAAGTTATAGGATATGATGAATAAAATAAACCAAAATAAGTTTTGGTTTATGATGAATATAATAAACCAAGTTTTGAGATGCAAAGAAGTTATGGGTAAAAATATATGTACATACATTTTTTTTCCATTAATTTATAAAATCTTTCTTAAAACCTAAAGGTAAAAATATTACAACCCCTAAAGGTAAAAGTATTACAACAACAATAAAACTTTTGGTTCATTTCATTGCCCATATTGCTTAAAATACACGCTGAAATTTTTACTTAAATACCTCTATTAGTGTTTGAGATATCATTATAATGGTGGAGAAATTTTATGAAAATTAAAATTGAAGCTAAAGACAAATTTTTGCTGAAAAATATGATTTGCTTAAAAATTGTATGGATAATAGATTAGACCTTCATTTTCTTTGTAGATATAAAGTGTTTTGGAAATAGGAAAATCTGAACTACAACTAATAAAAATTTAAAAAGAATTCTCCAATGTGGTTGATAACCAGATAGTTTCCAACGTAGTCGGATACTTAGATAGACATATAGTAATCAAATTTAACATCTTTAATATAGATGTCTATCAAATTTTGTGCAAAACCCATTAAGATAAATTATGTCTGTTAGAATATATTTAACTACAAAACAAAGAGATTTAGATATTTAGTAATCAAATTTAACATCTTTAATATAGATGTCTATCAAATTTTGAGCAAAATCCATTAAGATAAAGTATGTCTGTTAGAATATATTTAACTACAAAACAAAGAGATTTAGATAGATATTTAGTAATCAAATTTAACATCTTTAATATAGGTGCCTATCAAAATTTGAGCAAAATCCGACAAGGGAATGATCGTTTATCAATCGTAATTTCAGAAACATGCAAACGTGATAACTCTAAAATGTAATTACTTAAATGTATCGAATTTGCTACGTGATTTTAAATGTAGTTTTATGCCAAATTTCTGTTTTAGTCGATCCGGAAAAAAAGCATCTGAAACCTCACCCAAATTTTGGACTCTTTTGACCTCAAGCCAGGTATTAATCGATAAAACATTAGCCAATGATCACATGATAGATCCAGTAAAATTCTCGCCAAAGTTTATTATTTTGTAGCTAGTGTACGTTAAGGCCATCCAAGGGGTTCATTGGGATAACATCTTTATTAGAGAGCATGATAAAATTTTGGGGCTGGTTTAACTTTTCATCTTTGTTTTAAAATTCGTGTCAGGAAATAAAAGGCTTATTACATGCTTAAAGCAAGGTTTAGTTTCTTTAATACGCAAAGTCAGTAAATATTGAATATCTTATTAACCTATCTACATAGAAATTTTTCACACTTCCCACTTCAGTGCTCATATTATCTAGAAATCAAATTAAAATACTCAATACTAAGTCTCAGTCTTCTCTTATTTAAGAAAACTGAAAACCAGAATATGTTGGATTCTCTACGCGTTTTCTGAAGACAAATTTCATGGCTTCTTTATTCATTTTCTGATGATTCACATTCTATAAGCAATGTCTCTTATTGTTATGGAAATCTTTTGCGTTGGTGAAAGGTGCAAGAAACCCCATAAGTTCAGAGATGGATAACAAAGCTTTATTGCGCAAAAAAACTTAAAATTACAGTTTAAAAAAACTGTCTAGAGTCTGCCTAGATTATTTTCGACTTCCTACTTGTTTACTGAAGACATGTATGTTGGGATGTTTTTATTTTCTTATCACTGAGCAATGATATTACTCAGAGAGCAGCATACTTTTATGGAAATCTTTTCGGTGCAAGAAGTCCTGAAAGCTCGAAAGATGGATAGAAACACTTTATTTTTCAAGAAAACTTGAAATTACTTTAAAAAAAAAAGGCCCAAATACGACAAATTACAGGCTTCTAATAGCGCTTGCGTACACATAATTTGATTTATCATCGATGAAGCATGTTATATCGGAAAGAGATGAATTATACTCTCAATATAAGCAACCTCAGAAATAAAAGTCCAATGCATTTCAAGCCAAATGACATAGAAGGAAATTCAACAGAACATTGTTAAACAAATAATCTATCAAATAAATCAGTTTACGATCAACATCTTATAGATGAAATAAAAAGAATTTCCATTTATCTGTGATATTTGTTGAAATATTATAAAATGTCAACGAACTGACATAATTTTATTCAAAATTGACTTAATTTATCCATTGTTATCGAATTTATTGTTGTACATAATAAGATTTATAAGTTTCTGAAATTACGATACACCAAATTTGTTAAAAATTTTTATTAATGAGGAAACAATAATGTCTTCTTTTTAAGTTTGAAATTATTTTTAGCTCCTTCCATTTCAACTAAAAAGGAATTCGTTTTACTAAATTATTTATTTGTGGGTAGTGAGTTTTGATTCTACCTGAAGTGAGACCCAATTATGCAACTCGAAACTTCTCATTCACTAATTATATCTTTCTATGGAATTCAGAAAGCTGAATGGATGCAAGTACTTTCGTAAAAATAATGTCATGTAATGTTTCTAATAAGAAGTTTTGCATTGAATGCTTCAAATTAGCATACGGATGCTTGAAAATTAAAGATGATACGTCAGTGTCTATACCACTTTTAAGATGATGGGAAATATTTCATACCGTTTTCGAAAGAAATGATAAAAACTAACTTTTTAATTTTTTCTAAGAATGTAATAATTTCAGTTCCGAATTATAAAGACAACTAATTTTTATAAAGATTTTTATTTTTACAAAAGGTTGTCAAATGAAAAGGTATGAAACGACACTGTGAGTACAAATGAAGTCTGTATTCAAATTGTAAGGGCAGAGCACAAAGATCCGATTGGTTAAGGAGTCGAAGGATTCCTTATTGTCAGAATTCCTGTGGCCGTGGCGAGAGATATACTTTCACAGCATCTTTCAGTTCCCAGTCCGAGTTGAAGTGCTTCCCTTCAGATGCTTTTTTTCAGGGGAATAAACACATGAAAATCGGTAGGTGAACTGTCCAGGATGTAGAACGGATAACCGACTTGAACGTGATCTAGGTCTTTTTTTCTTGATGAACCTGCGTGTTCATCAGAATGTCTCACAGTACACATCGGAGTTAATGGTTTTTCTGTGTTTGAGGAATTCAATAATTATAGGACCTTGGACGACCCTCTTTATAAGAGTCTCTCCTCTCAATTGCGCATGCTGGCGACCGTGCATACTCTGATCTATTCCATAGATTCCAATCACATGCCTGGATTTTTCGCTCTGTTCGTCTATAGTGGCGTAGGTAAATATGTTAATTGTTTTACATTGAGATGACGTTTCGTAACTTTTTATTTAAACACCTCTTATTGCAATATTGTTCCAGTCAATTTTTTTAAAATTTAAAATAAAATGTCATAAAACTACAATCAAATGGATTAGTAATAAGGTATTTTTTAAAATAATTATTCAATTAAATTAATACGCAATTGAGCAATAGTCTCACCTACGTATTTTCCATTTTAATAACTCTCATCTAAGAAACTTAAAATTTATAATAAAGATTTTTCCATTAAATATACACAGGCCAGGAACAAACACTAATTAACAACATTGATTTCACATTTAAAAAAATCTGCGATTGATTCAGCTTTTTCTAAGCGAACCATTTTTTTCTTTAAAAGGCTATTAAAATTCTTAAAGAGTTTGCAAAAAACATCTTCATTCTTTTAATTAAATGTCTTTTTATGCTTGGCAATACACCAAGGAAAAAAACGAGTACAATGTGTTTCAGCAAAATTTGTAAATTCTTTTATTTATTTATTTTTTGAAAATTCTATTTTAAGGAAGTATTGAAGAAAAAACTGTTTTTGTTTCGTTAATGTTTTTTTTTTTGGTTAATTTCAAGGGCCCGTTTCAAAACTTCTATTTGTTGCAAATCGAA
>JAPMOQ010057778.1:232118-243729 GCA_026543055.1 Argiope trifasciata
TTAATTTCAAGGGCCCGTTTCAAAACTTCTATTTGTTGCAAATCGAAGTGATTTATAAAAAATCATGAAAAAAAAATGAAGTATATTTGTAGATATTGAGTATCTCTTAATTAAAAACACCAGTCTCAGAATTTTCTTGGGAAGCCAGAAATCCTTTCTATATGCCATTTCCACAGCAGTTTTATTAATGAATAACATCTCTGTAACAAAATTTTGTGTTTTATAGGCTATATTAATATTTATTAAATTCAAACTACTTTTTTGAATAAGTTCTTAATGCAAGACATATCGAATCTCGTTTTGAAGAATAGAAACTAATTTTTAAAATATGATTAAAAGAGAGTATGATATATTGGGGCTTTGAGCATTTACATTTTAAATGCATTATATATTGCATTTTAAAATGCTTTTTTTTCTAGGTTTATAGTTTTTATAAAAATTTAACTTACTTATCAATTTTAATGATTTTTTCTTTAATTATAGATATTTTTGCAAAACATTTATTACATATAAATACAAATATAAATTTAAAAACATTTATTAAATATATAAGCACATAGTTCAAATCATATTGACTACATGAAAGCTTAACCTTATGCTTAACTTCATGTTTATGATTTCTACCAAATCAGTTTAAAACCTCACATGAGATAGACATTAAAAATTCGCTATTTCAATACCCTTTCATCAATTTTATTTATTGTGGCTAAAAACCTCTCAAACTGGAGTAAAATCCCAGGACATTCTACAGTGTTTTTAAAGGTATCCGTTCTAGTAATCTTTGTTACAATAGTATGGAGTCCTTTGTAATGCTGCAATTTAACCTGTTTTCATTCCTAATATCAGGTAATAAACAGAAATTTTCTATTGAATTTTCTGCTATGGAAGAAAATCTAGCAGTTATTACTAATTTCCGGGGGCACCGAATAATTGAGGATGAGATGCTGACGGCATGGTGGTTGGATCTCGTCAACCCAGTAGGAACACTAAGATGGGGAATCTGGCTCCTTCCTACGGGGTGGGTTGTATTTCGGTCGGTGATGGCCCTTAGGAGACTCAACCACAGTTCCTGCCAGTTTTGCTGTAGTGGTGGTTCTGTCATTCAGTATTTATTTCCGACTGCCTTCGAACGGGACGCACAGCCATTGATATGGCTAGCCGTCATTACTCATGAAGTTTAGTTTAGGTTTAGTTATATTAAAGCAACAATAGGGTTATTTTGGAACGGATCTCGTAATTTTGAACAACGATCAGATGGCCCATCTGAATTGGAACCTTTCCACACCACACCAGCGGGAGCACTTAACGTTCTAGACACCCCCTCACACCACGGTTCTTCGGTGGAACCGAGTCTCGACCCTGAAACCCTCCTGTTCCGAATCCGAGACCTTATCACCAGGCCACCATGGCCCCCAATTCTCATGAAGCAGGGAAGACAATTTTAAGTTCATTGCTAAAATGGAATGTGTTAATGTAAATTTTTGAATAATTATTTAATGAAAACAGGCAGAAGGAAACAGGCAAATATTTAGGAAATCTTTATATGGGAATAAAATATATATTATTTAAAAAAAAATGCTTAAATTTTTAAAAGCATAAAAATTATTTTATGTAATAAGTCTCATGATCTCTCGTAAGATAATTTTGAATTTTCAATTTATAACAATTCTAATTAATGTTTATAAAATCGATTCGAAATTCATAATCCAATCCTTAAAAGAATAGGATTGTATACAGGCGCGCGCATGGGCATGAATGCATGAATATATTTTCCTCCAATAACCAGATTAGGATAAACCTAATTGCAGTAATTTTAAGCATTGGCATCCCAATAGTTTCTAAAAGAATGTAGAAAGATACTGGAAATGAAAAAGATATGAATTTTGATTTTGATCCCCGAAACCGAAATTCTTAGGTTGCATAATTTAAAATTTTATCTATCAGACAGATGTAAACAAAAAAGCAGAAATAAAGTAACAACGTATTGTTATCCATTCAAAAACACAACCATCAAGCAGGTAGTTACATTTTCGAAAACACCAAGAAACCTTTCCCATGGTATGATAGGGCAAGAACAAAAAAAGTTGCGTTTTTAATTTCGTAATTTAGCTCCCATATAGAGAACATCATATTGAACATTTGCAAGCTAATACTTTGACCAATATCTTATCCATTGCCTCTCATTACTTCTATATCTAAAATACTTCTAGAAGTAAAAATTGTATTCTAGGTCCAAGATAAATTCTAGTTTTATGTCCGAAAATAATCAGCTTCATCTACATGCTCGTTGTGTAAAAGATCATATGCACTAATTTATTCCTTTAGAATTTATCCACTTTTGAATTTATTAAAAAGTTTCCTTTTTAAAAAAATCCTTCTTTCTTTCATATAATTTTTCAAATTAAAATTCAACTCAGATACATCGAAAGAATTCTTTATTAAAATTTGAGATTAAATTATTCAGTTTAGCTTTAGCGATTCAGGTCTTATTGAAAGCTTTCAAACAGTATATTTGTATATATTTGAATGACTAAAATTCTTTTTAAAAGAATTTAAGTTGTTAAATAAATTCTTAGTTAAAAATGGCAATATCTAAATTTCCTTTGAAATATTAATTTACTTTTCTAATAAGCAAGTATTCCTTGGTAGATAGGAACTAATGCTTTGGAAATTTGTATTTTATTTACTGTATCATTATTTTAAAAATGAATACGTATTCTAGATTTTATTTAAAAAATAAATCAAATGAAATAATCCCCCCTTTTTGGAATGATGATCCTCTTTCCAACTAGAATAAACAGTTTCATTAAGTAAAAATCTGAGAACATTTTTAACTCGGTTAAAGAATTTATTCAAAATTCCGATTCCACGTTGCATTTACAGATTAAATGCAGTAATTTGATTTTCCTACACTTGCAAAAGAAGTAAAAATAATGCATTTTTCACTAAACAGTTGCTTATGCACGCTTTTAGTAAATGAGTTTGTGTAGAGCGAAACGAAACATGGAGTTAAGCGAAAATAAATATTTATCATCAAAATAAATTCTTCGAAGAGCCTTTTGTTTGACTTAGCGGTTTCTTTAAATACGGAAATAATGCTCTTAGTTTAATTTAATGCATTCCTCCTCGTAATGCAATGAATATTAACTAGATTTAAGAATTGGCGTTATTCTTCATTACAGTATTATTGTTCTAATATCATCAGCCTTAATTATGCCAAGTCATTAATTTCTAAACTTTCGTTGATGTGAATAAGGCGGAAAATTATAAAATGAATTGGAATGTGTGAATTTTAATCAGTTTTAAGTATTAGTTGTTATTTGTCATGTGTTTATTTGTTTTTTGGGGGTGTTAAAAAATTATTTTGATGCTTGTTATTGGAAAATAAAATGGTACGTGCCGTTGTGAAGTACCATATTAATTAAAATGATGTGAAGAATCGATTAAAACAAATGATTAATATCATTCCATGGATCCGAAATATTTATAAGCGCAAATAATTACTCCGATATTTCAAATCCATTGCCATTATTAATAGAATCGAATTGAGTTAAGTGCTTTTCTAGTCATTTAAATTACAAAATTAATTGAAGTACGAATTCTTTTATCTCTACTAATTTGAAAGATGAACTGAGTAACAGCATGTGTGTGATGGCTTTCAACAGACCAAATAAATCTGATGCACAAATTTCTGAACCAAATTTGACACATGTTTAGCTTGGTGGTTGGAAATGGCGAAGAAAATGTCTTTAAATTCTATTATGACTTTAAATAGTTACAAGTATGTTGAATATTGCATTTTTCCTCGGTAAATTCTGAAGATATTACCATACAAAAACAATTTGTAACTTCATCTGAAAAAAAAAAAACTTCTTCTATGATATTAATTTATTATTCCTTCAAATTACTTCTGAATTTTGACAATACATTAAATACATTTTTTTTCTTCAATTCTAATAATTAATCCTACCATTGGTTTCAAATTGAAAGCATTTTCGTTATTTCACTATATATTTAATCTTAAATTTATTTGTGCATTTTCTTCTAAAAAAAGGCAAATTTGTGTTTCTCTATGTGCGAGTACGCATATGTATTGGATCTCTACAGTTAAAGAACTACTATTGATTTCGGCGAACTAAATAGCTGCCAAATGTAGTTAATCTAATTTAGATTTAAGCCTCTAGATTTATTTTTTAATTCCTACATTTAATATAAATTTATGTGCTTATATAAACTAGATATTTTTTATCTAGTATTTGAAATTAGATTTGCAATAAAAATTGACAGTAATTGGGAAAAATATTCTGTATTATATTTTTATACTCATTCTTTTAAGAATTTTAAATAAGAATCTTCATATTTTTGCACTACATTGTAAATCTGCGACAAATTTGGCAATTCTACGGTAAATAAAATTTATTGTAACTCTCTACGTTAATTAACTACAAGATAAATTTTATTATGAACAGAGATTTAATTTTTCATACATTTTTTGCTTCATTTTATGGGTTAAATAGTATTAATATTTAAAATATCACATAACATTAAGAAACATTTAAAATCACTCTATTGGTCTCAAATTCAAATCATGTTCGTTATTTCACAATACATTTAATCATTTTATTCACTATATATTAAATCTTTTTAATCACTATATATTAAATCCTTTTAATCACTATATATTAAATCATTTTTTCATATATTTAATCATTTTATGAGTTAAATATTATTAACATTTAAAATACCAATAAAATTAAGCCTTATTAACAGTCATCTGAATCAAAAATAACTATATAATTTAATCATAAAAATAGCCTTTGAAGTGTGTGTCGAAAACATTGACAAATCAATTATTATCATTATCCTTATTATTATTTATAGCTGAAATAAACTCAATAGTAATGTGACATTGTTTTCTTGTTCTGGTGTTTATTTAAATTGCCTTTTTGATTATCTTTAAAAACTTAAAAAATAAAACTTGAAAAACCTCCCACCGAAATTACTTCTTGGATATTAGTTGAAACATATTTAAAAGGAAAAATCCTACCTTTCAACAAAAATATCACGCAAGGAATTGCAACGTCTTCAAAGGCATTTGCTGCATTCATTTTACTGAACACGCTTTTCAAAGTTATGATCGAAGTAAGAATTTCGTGAATTTACAGCGAAATAAAAATCTTTCAACATGCAATGATCCTTTTACTCTTTGACGTTGCTAAGAGATGTTTATAAAAATACAATTTCGAAATTATGTTTCAGACTTTCTCAAAGAATTGAGGTTTTATATTTTTAAAAAGTACTTAAAAAACCCTTTTATAAAATATATATTCAAAAGCGACGTAATACATGCAAAAATGTGTAGTTTGTCGTAAATATTCTGTAAGGTCAAACACTTTTTTGGAAAAATTTTGTTGAAAGCTAAATTGGTTTGAAAATTTGATGTCGAAATGGATTAACAAATTGTTCCTAGATATATTTTTGCATTAAGTAGAGAAATTTTTTTAATGGGTCGTCTATCGTGCGAATCGCATTAGACAACAAGTTATGTTTCGAAATTTCAATTAAACCTCTCATGAAAAACTTAATGTTTAAGATTCCTTTATTTAAATATTCTTCGGTATCTATAATTAGCGGAAATAATCTTTTTTAATAGCCTTAAACCTGTTTTCCTTATTGTATACACGATATATCACCTTGATACATGTTGTATGCAACATTTTCTGATTCCTCAAGTATATTGCAGAGATAAATTGCTGAATAGTTTTTATAGGTGAGTAAAAATTGATATAAAAACATTTTTAGAATTTATTACTGGGAAATACCAAAGTTATGATCGGGGAAATGCATTCGTGAGTTTTCGGCGAAATAAAAATCGTTCAATAGGCAATGACCCTTTTGCTCTTCGACGTTGCTAGGAGGTGTTTAGAAAAAATATATCTTCAAAATTTTGTTTCAAACTTTTCGAAGACGTGCCTTTTTAAATTTTAATAAATACAAAAATATGCACCTTAAGAAAATATACATTCCAAAGAATACAGTAAGAATGTTTAGCTTGTTGCAATTTTTCAATAGGGCTTAAAACATTTTAGAAAAAGTTAGTTGAAAACTGATGTAGTTTAAAATTAAATTGGTTTGGAAATTTGAATTCAAATGGATTAACACATTTTTCCAAAATATATTAAGTAATGAGTTAAGCGTTAAGTAATGAAAATTTTAAAAAGTGGCTCATACATCTTAGAAGCCACATTTTGTGACCTGCTTGGTAGCAGGAATAACAACTAAATCTCTTATTCAAAATCTGATGTTTAAGATTCTACATCAAAATATTTTTCAGTCTTAATTAGTAATATATATTAAGCCTTGTTATTTTAACAGCCTTTTAAGTGTTTTCTTCATCGTATACATGATGCATCATTTTGGTATATATTGCATGTATCACTTCCTGATTCTTTAAATTGTTTGGTATGCATTGCATGTAATTTGTAGAACAGTTTTTCCTAAGAGTTTAACAATATAAAAAAATCAGTTTTGGTTAAAGGATAGATCAAAAAATAGTTTTAGATTGATAAAGAGAAAAATGCCAAGATACGGCAGAATATTTAAATAACTGAAATCTTAATTGAAACTAAGTATTTTTTTCAAGGAAGCATTTTATTTTACGTAATATATCAAAGCTATTAAATAAATATGTACATCCCAATTTTTGTAGCTCTATGTAAAATTACAGATCTGTAGTATTTAACATGCACACTAACCATCACATTGCTTTTTTATTATCAATAGCGACAGTTGATTTAATATATTTATGCTGAAAATTCATGATGAAAAATTTTCAGTAATTTTTTACTACTCGAACTGAATTTTGAAAATGAATTCTTATAGATATTTATAATGACTGCATAAAAACAATTTGTAATGAGGTTAGAATATCCATACGTTAATTACTTGCATGATATTTTCGTGCCCATACGCCATTCTTCGTTATCATGTATTTCATTTAATGCATAAATTCAAGTAAATTTCTTTTAAATTATATTGAAAACATCAAAATAAAGGTAATCTTAAAATAATAATTAATAAAGGTAATCTTAAAATAATAATCTTAAATTATGAAGAAATTAACTTTTTGTTCACATTTATATTTTAATTTTTTAACATTTACAATAAAAAATCAATGAATGTTATTTTTAAAAAACTTTTTTCAAAATTAAGATTTAAAAAAGTTTCTTAAAATATGATAAAATATTAGAAAATAAAGATCATTTTTAAAGTCTTTTCTCTACTTCCATAATAAATCAAAGCAACAGATAGCGAAAAAAATGAAAAGAGGCGACATTAATTTCAAAATCTAGATAATAGATGGTATAAGCATGATGAAAATCACTTAAAAAACTTGAAAAAAATTTATGTATTTCTTACTAAAAGCAAAAACCAATGTGCTCGGCTAAACTCTAAAGGTAAATGCAACAATCATACATGGTGATTAGCGAATAAGCTCTGATTTCAAAATTAAATATCTCTACAATAAAGATCAATAGAATTATGCGGTAAACTGTATGTCTATTAGCAAAACTGTAAAAATGCTGTACAAAATTTTTGAACATTTAGTTACGAAAGTCGTTAACCGATGGCACTCTAATCACAATGCCCATAGATGCTATCAGAGTGACGTCAAAAATGACGTTTAACCTAGTGACTAGCAGTGTGGTTGATGGTCGAAAGGGAAATGTTGGGCCTAGGCAAACTGTAGTCTCTCCTGAAAATGTAGCCAATGTTTCTGGAGTTGTTCGGCAAAATTCTAAGAAAAGCATCCGACGAATTGCATCAGAAACAGATTTGAAGTATACGAGCACGCAAAAAATATTAAAAAATAGCCTGTGGCTGTTTCCATACAAAACCCAAAGTCATCAGGCCATATCTATCAAAGCTATGCAACAAGGTGTTGACTTTGCAAATCAGATTCTAACAATGATCGACAACGACGGATTTGATATGAGCTGCATCTGGTTCACAGATGAGGCACATTTTCATTTGAATGGAATCATTAATAAACAAAACTGGAGATTTTGGGGTTTCGAAAATCCTCATTTGTGTGAAGAGAAAGCACTGCATTCGCCTAAAGTTACTGCATGGGTTGTGGTATTCGCTAGAGACATTCTCGACTCCTTTTTCTTCTCAGAAATGATAACTACTGGACACACACAATTTTGGAACAATTTGTCAGCACTCAACAAGCATTGGAGGATCGACCAGGTATCGACTGGTTCATGCAAGATGGGGCTCGACCACATCGAACAGATAAAGTTTTTCTCTTTCTTCATGAATACTTTGGGAATAGAGTGATTGCTTTAGATTATCCGCAATTTATTGGCACAGGAATAGCTTGGTCATATTCTTTCGATATGACTTCATCTGACTTCTTTCTGTGTGGAGCATTGAAAGACACTGTCTATAGAAACAATCCAGCCACTCTAGGTGAGCTTGAATCGTTGATTGGTGTTGCCTGTGATTCCATTTCCAGTGAGACATTGTAATGTCAAATTTCATTGTTCGATTACGTCACCTCATTGTTTCGAAAGGTGAACATTTTGAAAAAATTGTATTTTGGTTGCAAAGACCGCATCACTTTATTGTTTTTTTAAGTAACAAAAAAAGTTTTTAACTTTTGTACACTATTTTGCTAATAAATGTTCAGTTTACCGCATAATTCTATCGATCTTTTTTGTAGAGATATTTAATTTGAAATCAGCGCTTATTCACTGATTACCCTGTATAAATAGAACATTAAATATTAACTGTTTAAGCATCTTCACATTCGTGTGGTGCAGAAACATTAAAAAAGGACCCATCTCACTTTTCCTATATAGTATTTTAAAAATGAAAATATATTTGACCACTTTTTATATAATCTTTCCAACAAAATACATAATCAGGATTCAGTAAAATCTTTGAAGCATGCTAACTCAAAAACATATAGATAGGTTTTTAAATTTAAAATATTGGCTGTCTTATGATTATATTTCCTATCAAAGCCGTTGCATACCTCTTAACAGTTTCATTAGCATAAAAAACGCTTATTAATTATCATAATTTGTGTAAATTGTGTCTTAGGTGATAAAAAATCTATTTCAAAATGCTTTTCAAATAAAAACATTGGATCTAAGGCAGCCAATAATAATAGAGAATATATTAGAAATGTTATAGTAACGATAATGAATGCTTATTTTAATATTTAATTACAAAATTTCAGTAATATTTATAATAAAATTTAATTTTTTCGTTAACATCAGTGAAACAAAGCAGTGCTTCTAAAATTTTAACAGTTGCGATTTTTAAAATATTTCATTTTATGTTTTAAAAAAATATGCTTTTTCATGAAATCAGTTTTAGTTTTATGTACTAATTTTCTCTTACATCAAGAAATATCTGTGACTTTTCTTAAGCTGACATTTAAATGGATGGTCTTATTACTTACATTTACACATATGTGAACTGTGTCGTTAAAAGAATGTGTTTTGTCTATATGTTATCACTATCATAAAATAAAGAAAATTCTTAAAAATAAAATATGATAAACGAATCTATCGTAAAATCTTATCATGATAAAATAATTAAAATTCTATTTTCTAAACATTAAAATCTTTTTATTAGTTTGAAGATAAATTACTGTAACAATTTGAAACTGATGTTTGAAGACTAAAAATCACCATTATGAAACATTAAAATACCATCACAATATTTTTAAAATGAAATGCTTTAGAAAATGTTTTATAATTTTTATAAAACATATCCTTAGAATTTTTATAAAACATCCTCATTTTTTAAATGTAAAAATTATTATTTAATATCTGCTTAAAATATTGACAAGAAATTTGAATAGTTACAGTCAATATATATGGGCAAGCTAATATTTGATATGTTTACAGACAAATTAGAAACAATCAGTCTTTCAATATTATAAATTATGCTTAAAATATAATACGCAAGTATCTCAATTCAGTTTTAATTTCGAAATATTTCATTTAACTGTTTGGGATGCTCTGAAAGGGATTTATTCTGTTTATTGAATTGAATTAGATTTTGAAATGAAAGGGTAATAACCATGTAAATAAAAGGTTTTCTATACTGAATTTTTTTAATAATTTTAGAAATTTTGTTTCTGGAAAATTTAGCTGAGTTTTACTTATTAAAAAGATTAAAGATTAAAGAAAGTCAAAACAATTATGTCTTAGTGTAGATCCCGCAATATTCGAAATGTTACGGACCGAATAGGCTTCAACTATTGCGCGAAAGCATCAGTTTTATCTCAGTTAAAAACTCTGAAGCTCTTGTATCATTCCTACAATGATGCTCTTGTATCATTCCTACACTTATGCTCTTGTATCATTCCTACACTGATGTTCTTGCATCATTCCTACACTGATGCTCTTGTATCATTCCTACATTGATGCTCTTGTATCATTCCTACACTGACGCTCTTGTATCATTCCTACACGGATGCTCTTGTGTCCTTCCTACACGGATGCTCTTGTATCATTCCTACACTGATGCTCTTGCATCATTCCTACACTGATGCTCTTGTATGATAAAAAAGCAAGATAGTAATTTATTGATCTGTGGATGCAGGAAGGGTTTTTTATACACAGGATATTTCCACACTTTCTGAAAGAGAATAGAATTATGATAACTAAATTTGCCAAACACATGTCGAATCTATCACTAAGTGAGTAAAACAATCCCCAAATAAGCATCCTAAAACTTACTAATACGTTCAACTTTATTGCATTGGGATATCAACAGTTTCTCAACATTATTGAATATTTTAGTTATTTTTAACTATCTTCAAAAACATTAAATCAAATATAATATTAAAGAATCGGCATATTCTGTTTAATTCATTAAAAAATGGACACCAATTTCCTACATCATATCGCGAAAACATAATTAAGTCATTTTAAAAGATTTATCTTCCCTTTGAGAGTATTTAAATATTTGTTATGTATTAATTCTGTATTTTAATTTTATTTTGTATTTATATTTTAATCTCACAACTGCTGAAACCTATCGTTTAAAAAAGCAATTTTTCTCTTAAGAATTAAAGAAAAAAAACTCTTTCCTCTTGGCTTTTGATTCATTTGCTTATATCATCCACTATATTATGCTAAGAAAAGAATGCAGTTGCAAAAAAAGCTTTAAAATAATCGAAAAATGTTTTTTCACGCCGTTTATTGTGCTGATCATTTTATCCATCAAAGATAAAGTATACCTTTTAGAATCATCTGCTACTAAAATGATACACTTCAGTCTTTCACTTAAGTTATCCTTTTCATTCAAAATTGCCCGTAAGGCATTTCAAATGGCTGGAACGAGGGACATCTCATAAATTTACTTCATCTTCAAAGCTGTTAATTATTCTTGAGTTTTGACTCCCAATTTCATTTCTTTTTTGAGACTCACTTTAAAAGGATCCGTCCTGAAAGAAATTATGTAATGAATTAAAACTTCTTAGTGGTAATTCAGTCTATAAAAGCTAGAATGCTTGAATGTTACAAGTTATACTTGATATATATATATATATATATATATATATATATATATATATATATATATA
>JAPMOQ010057778.1:248369-285640 GCA_026543055.1 Argiope trifasciata
CACGATTATGCGAGACTTCTTCAAGTGTTATCGGATGAAGAATTAAGTGAATATGATGACGAAGAATTTGATAAAGACAGTGAAGAGCAGATACATGAAAGTGATCATGATTCTCAGTCTGAATTAGAAGCAGATTCTTCTGAAGAAATCCAAACAAATATAAACAACGATGAAAACTACTTTACTAAAATATCCCACGAAACAAATAGATTATATGTGTATACATTTTCATAGTCGGAGAAATAATGAAGAATATGATTTGTCCGAATAAAAAAAATCATAACTTAAGTTTTCTTTATTGTCAAATCTATTTTTATTCCAGAGTTTCCATTAAATCGCATATAACTTATTATTTCACACATTATAAAGATCAAATTGTTGTAAATATATTGTTACGGATTTCCTATATTAATCCGTCGGGTTCTTTTTAACTTGTATAGTGGGTGTGTATGGTCTTAGAGATGAGATGAAGAGCACACAGAATGATCAGTCCTTTAGTTGCCGAACACAACACAGACGTTTATTTACAGACGAGACGAACACAGCAGCACACAATAACAACATTATTTCGCCAGTAGTAACAGTAACTGAAATACTAGCTATAGTTCTCGACGCTGCTTCCTCAATAGACTACAAGGCACACGGCTCAGTTCAGCACTTGCTTGGCTTCGCCGCTTCTTGTTTTCTCCTCTGGAAGACTAGCTATCTGGTGTCGATTCCGATTACTACTGCCCTCAGCTTCAACTTCAACTTCAATAATATGGTTCACGGAGCACCTAGTCTCTGTGGTTGAGGCATGATCTCCGGTAAATGACGAGAAAATAATTAAGACCTGACAGTCAATAAATAGAGGGATCTTCTTCGATGCGTCCTAAAGATGAACAAAAAGCAAGCCAAGGTACATTAGGAACCAAAACAATCCGGCGAGGCCAGGAGCCAATAGGGAGAGCAGGATCAGAGAGCTGACTTGTGTCAGCCAATCAGAGTGGAGCTGGCAGGAGAGACTTCTAAGCTTCGGAAAGCAAGTTGAAAGTGGACTTGATAGCACTGGGGAGTAGGGGCGGGTAGGATAAACTATTGTACTGGCTGGGCGAATCAGGAGTAAGGCTTTAGGCAAGTAGAGCATTGAACAGGATAAGTTTCCTCTCCTCTCATCTTTATCTGTAGTTTTTCTAAGTTGTATAACTGCGTTGAGGATACCTGGAAATTCTTGCAAGAGCGTTTTGATTTCCCTGAGAGATTCCAGTAATTCTTTGAATTCATCAATTTCTTTTGTAGAGTTTTCAGTGGGTTTTGGTGCTGTTGTTGTCGGGGGAACTTCAGGTTTGTTGACTTGATTGATAGTTCTTGACTTGGGTTCAAAATTTTTCCTCGTTACATCAGCATAGGATCTTCCTTGGGCGGGAGGCTTACGGATAACAGGATAATTTTTACACCCCCCCCAGGAGGCCAGGTTTCCTAGTTCCTTGCAGTTGATGCATTTGGGCTCCTTAATTTGATTTTTGATGATACAATTTCGGGTGGGATGGTTTCCGTCCTATTTGATGAGCGCGGATTGCATTTGCAATTCCGCGCGCTGTGAAAGAAGCCTGAACAATTGAAACACATCGTTGCTTTGTTAGGTTTCCTGTACGTTTCAGCCTTTATCTTCATGTAAAAGAGAGATCGGAGGTTATAGATGTTAAGGTGATTTCCAGATTTTTTAATTTCTGCAAGGAAAATAGGGTGTAGGGAGTTGTTATGAAAGTTTTTTAATTGCGATATTCTAACTACTTGGTAATTATTTTCCTCTAGATCTTTTTTGATTTCTTCTTTTTCTGTATCACCTGGGAGGCCTTTGATGATAATTTTAAGGGGACGTTCGGAGGGATCTTCTGAGATGACATATTCTTTGTTTTTGTTATCCAGTAGTTTAATAATTTCCGATCTTGCTTCATCGCTACTAGGGGAAATTCTAATGAAGTCATTGGAGTAAGAATTAACAGTGTCAGGGAATCTTCTGCAAATCTACTGGAGTACAGGATTGTAATCCGATGACATCTTCATGTTTATGGGTGGAAAATTTTTGGAACCTATTTCGTTTTCTTGTGAAAGGGCTTGAAACTTGTTCTGGATATTTATTTCTTGGGTTTCAAGAGAACTTTTTCTCTTAGCAGCATGTTTCTTGTCCACTATTTGGAATGGCTGTTCGACCTCCATATTTTCCTCAGTCAGTCTAGGGGGATGTCTATCACATTTACTGATTGCGCATGTGCCGACTTCGTTAAGTTCATCCTCAATTTCCTCAATTTTAGCTATAATTTCTTTATGCAGTGAGAACTCATCAAGGTATTCGGTGGTATGTTCAACGTTCCGTTCAATCATCTCTTCTAACTTCTTGGCATGTAATCTGGCTTCCGGACGGAGTATGAGAAGACTCTTTTCCTTTTCTTGAATGAACCTGCATAGGTTATAGTTTCCACCGTGAGCGTAGCAATTTTTTAAAATGCAGGGTTTTGCAGTTTTCATTACCTCATCGTACTTTGCCTTTGCGTCCACATAATCTTGATGGCGTTCATCTTCTGTTTTATAGTCGAAGTTAAGACCAAATTTCGGTTTAGAGTCCTTTTTTAAGTGACTTTCGGCTGATTTCATATTTTGATAGATAGATTTAAGGTAATTGCAGTGAGCCTCAATCTTTTTCATGTACAGGGTAGTGTAGTAAAGATCAGAGTATCTTTTTGATTTGCTAGAGCTACTACTTATTGATTGGCTACATGACGCAGGATCCTGACAACCGTCTACGATCAACAAAAACGATTATGTGTTTCTCTATGTGTATCTAATCATATATATTGGCACTCTACAGTTTAGTCACTACAATTAATTTCAGCAAACTAAGTGATTACCAAATGATGCTAATCTAATTTATTCTTATGTCTGTAGGTTTTGAATTTATACACAAACTAAATATGTTTATCTCGCATTCATTCATTCAGTCTCCATGGCTGAAGACTGAATGAAACAGAAAATGACTACTACTGCCCTCAGCTTGAAACGATGGCCCTTATATAGTCCCAAGAGGCGTGGCTAGAAATGTCTCGACCAATCAGGGCACGTCTGGACATATCTCGGTTCCTGATGGACGGATCGGGAAAATTCTCGATGTTTTGGGTACTTTCCATTTTGTCGCCAAATTCGTCGTCAAGTCACCAAATGGTCGCCAAGTTTGTCGGCAAGCTCTGGGATCATTTCTAAGAGCATCCAGTAAAGAATACTGTAAATCATTCTTTCCAGTGAAGGAACCAATATTGCTGAGAAGCAGCATCACAGATACGTAACATTCGTAACAATATTTTTATTTCATTGCTTATCATGCATGCTATTTATTTAAATAGTGTACTTATAGAATAATACAAAAATATGACTTCCTAACTTAAAAAGTGACTGGCGCCCTATGTACGCCACCTGTGTAACAAAGGGTTAATTACCAATATTAAGTAATGATATTGATCTGAAATTCAAGCTGTTTTCATTATTTAACTATAGATTTAATCTTAAATTTATTTCTACCTTTCTCCGAATAAAAACGATTATGTGTTTCTCTATGTGTATCTAATCATATATATTGGCACTCTACAGTTTAGTCACTACAATTAATTTCAGCGAACTAAGTGATTGCCAAATGATGCTAATCTAATTTATTCTTATGTCTGTAGGTTTTAAATTTATACACAAACTAAATATGTTTATCTCGTATTTGCAATAACAATTGGCAATTAAGGATTGTAGAAGGTAAGGAATAACAATGTAGTCTTATTGACATTTCCGTAATTCCGCTTTTATTTTAATTCTAATTCCGTTTAAAAATAACTGCAAAGCACATAATTTTACACCATTGTAAGTTATCGACAAATGTGGTAATTCTAAGCTAAATAAACTTTATTACATCGCTCTACGTTAATTAACTACAAGCTAATTAACTTTATTGTAAATAGAAATTTAATATTTTATATATTTGTTGACTGCGTTTTGTAAGTTAAAAATTATGAACCTTTAACTTATGAAAAGAATGCAGTCTTATTAACATTCATCTGCATAAAAATTATCTATATAATTCCATAAAAAAATAGCCATTGAGATATGTCGAAAACATCAAGAAAACATTTTTTAAATGTTATTTACAGCTGAAATAAGCTCTAAAGAACTGTGAAATTTTCTGCTGGTGAAACAACTCATTAAACACATATTTTATAAAAGATCTGAGCATTCTTCTAAAGTTTGTTAAAAATTGCCTTAGTGATAACCTGAAAAAGCTTCAAAAATAAAACTTGAAAATTTTCTACTGAAATTATTTTGCTCGAATATGGGTTTAACACAGAAACAGTTTTAAAAGGCAAAATCATATCCTTTGGTGAAACTATTTTGTAAGAAATTGGTACACGACGTGAAACAAGTGTGCTGTATTCAATTTAGTGAGCGCTATTTTAAAAGTTATGATCGAGGTAAATATTTTATGAGTTATCGTCAAAATAAAAATCTTTTAACATGCAATGATCCTCTTGCTCTTTGACGTTCCTAGGTGATATTTAGGAAAATTGCCTTTTCAAAATTCCGTTTCAAGTTGTTTTGAAGAATTGCGGCTTAAAATTTTTCAAAATACAAAAAAATCCGCATTTATGCAATATAGATTCTCAGGCGATGTAATATCAGTAAGAAGGTTTAGCTTGTTGTAAACTTTCTATATGGTCAAAGACTTTTGGGAAACTTTAGTCGAAAGCTGAAATGGTTTAAGTTGAGTTTGTTAGAAAAGTTGAAGATGAAATGGGTTAGAAAACTTTTCCAATACATATTTTTCCATTAATGAATGAAAATTTTCAAAAGTGGATGATATATCTTGCTGGACAGATTTGGCAAACAGCTGGGTATGGGGAATTTCAATTAAATCTCTTAAAAAAAATTAGATATGATTTCTTCATCAAATTTATTTATGTATGAATTATCTATAGATATTAATACTTGTTATTTTTTTAGCCTTGTTATGTAATGTATAGGGTGTCCCAAAATTAAAGTTAACCTATTCACAGCTACATACCTCCGTAACTATTCATCCGAAAATTCTGAAATTTTGGGTACGTTTTGATAAAGGAATGGGAAAGATATTTTTCTAAAAAAATAATTCCAAATATATCCATTAGAGGGCGTATTATTAACTATTTTATTATAAGAATTATGCATTAGCTTGGAATTAATCCAAGTCATGTTCGATATGATGCCTACCATTGTCAGCTACCCTGTCAGAAATCTGAAAATGACATGTTGACTTGTTGCACAGTAGAGCGTAGTGTCTGGGTTGAAATATTGACTTGGCGGCAAATACTGGCTTTAAGATCAGGCAACGTTCTCAGGTTGACACGGTCAACCAGATCTTTCAAATATCCCCAGAGCCACAAATCGCATGGATTAAGGTCTGGGGATCAGGCAGGTCAAGCATTATTGAAGTGGCGCTTATTACTCTTTCTTCTGTAAAGTGTGTTTTCAGAATATTTTTTACACAATTTGCAGTGAGTGGATCTGTACCATCGTGCATAAAAAGCGTACGGTCAAGACATTGGCGTGATTGTAGAGCCGGAACAACTGCATTCTCCAACATCGATGCGTATCGCTCTTTCGTGATAGTGCATGTCACTGCACCTGATGGAGTATGTTGCTCGAAGAAATACGGCTCCAGAATAAAAGAAGCATTAAATCCACACTATACCGTTACTTTCGTTGAATGTAACGGAACATCTAGGGTAGAGCGGAGATGTTTTGTATCCCAAATTCGGCACTATGCGTATTAACCGAGCCTTCTAAATGGAAATGAGCTTCAACGGACCATAAAATGCTCCAAGGGCATTCAGAATCAATCTCACATAGAGCAAGAAACTGCAGTGAGAGCGTTAATCGTGATTCAAAATCTTGTGGATGCAGCTGATGAATAAGTGAGATTTTGTATGGATAATATCGTAGGATATTCCTGAGGATCTTATGCACAGTGGAACGTGGCCTATCCAACACTGTTGTGACATGGCGAACACTACTGCTAGCCATGGAGTTTAATGTTTTGTCCTCTTCCACTTGAAGTGCAACCTCCTCAACGACTTCTGAAGGAACTAACTGATTTTCTTCCTCTTCCAGGACGAAACCCAACAATCCTGTTTCTTCAAATTTCGCAATCATTTTCTTTAATCCTTGGGACGTCATTGGACCTGTTCGGAGATCCTTCAATGTCCGAAATTTCCTTAAGGCTGCTTTACATGAATACGCCCTCTAGTGGCGACACTTGGAACTAATTTTTTTTAACAAAACGTCTTTCTTATCCTTTAATTAAGGCGTACCCAAAATTTCAGAGTTTTCGAATGAGTAGTTACGGCGATACCACCATAGCTCTGAATAGGATTACTTTAATTTGGGACACCCTGTACATAATGCATCACTTTGATATATATTGCATATATCACTATCTGATTCTTAAAATAGACTGTAAATATAATATGTAGAATAGTTTTTCCTAAGAGTTAATCAATGAAAGAAAATCACTTTTGGTTAAATGATAGATTTAAACACATTTTTAGATTTATCCTAAAAAATGTGAAAATGTCGCATAATTTTTGAATAATTAAAATGTTACTTAAAACTTAAGTATTTTTTCACAAGGAATAATTTTACTTTATATGCTTATGACCTTAAATAAATATGTAATTCACTAATTTTTGTAGCTCTGTGTAAAAATTCTGATCTTTAGAACTCCATATATATACTACTCATCACAGCCTCATTTTTTATTGGTAGAGATAATCGATTTAACATATTTAAGCTGAAAATTCATAAATAAAATTTTTGATTAACTTTTCATCATTCTTAGTTCATTTTGAAAATGAATTCTTATAAATATTTATAACTACTGCACAAAACAATTATTAATGTCGCTAGAATATTCATGCGCTTATAACAGGCATGCTGGTTACTTCATTATACACAATTTTTACCTAACACAAATTTCATTAAATGCATAAATTTCTCAAAATGTTTTTAATTTATGTTGAAAACACTAAAATTAAGATAAGTGTATGGCAAAATGAAATTAGGAAAAAAATTACTTTCCATTATATTCTATCGTTTTTTCATAAATTATTAAACAAAAAAATATCAATAAAAGGTTATTTGGGATTTTTTTTCTAGAGTCATTAGGAGAATTAAAAAAAATATTAAGATATCGGAAAATGAAGATTGATTTTAAAGTTTTTTTTGTCTACCTTAATAATAAATAAAAAAGAACAATGGAAACAAAGATGAAAGTTTACCAAACCTGATTAAGGGATGTTGGTACGCTCCTTTTGAAAATATCCACATCCTCTTTAAATGCAAAGAAGAATTAAAGAAATTAATTCAGAACTAAATGCAAAGAAGAAGTTTCTCCTTAAATGCAAAGAAGAATAAAACGCATTTGACTAAGCCATGGATGCGAAATGTAACCCGCACATAAATGGGACGTTGGGTGTTAACGGGTTAAACATCTCCTTTGCTCGTGTGGTATAGACACTTTGTTTGAAAAAGCCATTTGTTCCAATCAATATTAAATAAAATTAAAATATATATTCATTTTTTCAAATGCAGTTTTCCTAACGTAATTCAAAATAGGTTTTCGCCAATAATATCGAAGCATTTTTGCGCAATAAAACGCTGATACATCTTTTTCAAGTTAAAATGTGGTCTCTCTCTCGATAATGATGTTTCATACCAAAGCTATTAAACGTATATTATGGTTAACAATTTCATGAGCATCAGAATACTTATAAATAATCAAATTTCGGGAAAATTGTGAAACACGTGGTGGAAAATTTATAATTATTCAAAATGATCTTTAAAACAAACTATTGGGTATAAAGCTACCAAATGATATAAGTATATAAAGTATATTTGTTATTTACTTATTATAACATTTTTTGTTCAGTTACATTTTTAATTAAAAATGTAAAGTTATTCGTGATCATCAGTGAAGCAAAGCAATGCTAATAAAATTTAAGTATTTGCTATAAAAGTCGCTCTTTATTTTAAAGTTTTAAAAAATGTGCTTTCCTTTGGCATTAATTTTATTTTAACATAATGTTTTTTTTTTCTTTTATCAATCAATGCTTCGAAATATTTTAAAGTTTATTTTGATGAAAAAAATATTTTTATCGTTTTAGCTACCAAATTTATATGTGCTTGGATTACGAATATAAGAAATACAGGCTAATATGTAATTTATTACTCTTATAGAATAAATAAAAAGTAAAAAATGATAAACGAATCGAATACGATAAACGAATAAAATATACGGTAAACGAATAAAATATTAACATGATATAATGTTTAAGATTCTACATTAAAATTTTACAATCTTTTTAATAGTTCGAAGTTAAAGTGTTTCATAGAATTTGAAACTGATCCAAGAATAATGAAAAACATCCAGAAATTCATTCAAATATTATCATACCATAACAAGGAGAATTTTTCAGAAACAACTAAATAGATTTAAAATCATTAATTTTTTCTTAAAATCATCAGTTATTATTTAATCCATACTATCATCAGACACTTAAAATATAGAATTTTCAATCTCTTGCAAAAATATTCGCTTGAAAAATTATAATTGAGATCAAGAAATTAGCAAATAGCATTTAAACGACGACTTTAAATTGTTTACATATATTCTTTAACAGATTTTAGTAAACTTTTATCAAAATTTAATGCTACCTTATCTTAATAGAATTAAATTGATTATTAATTGGAATAGTTACAATCAAGTTATTATGTCAGCTAATATTTGATATGTTTACCTGCAAATGTGAAATAAGAAAACTTTTAATATAATAAATTTATGTAAACTGTAATACTCAAATATTCCAATTCAGTTTTACTATCCAAAATTTTCAGTTAATTGTTCGTAAGACAAGATTTCAGTTTATTGAAATATTATATATTTTGAATTGGATCGATAATAGCACTGTGTATAAAAGGTTTTTCATACTGAAATTTCTTCTCTTTTCTTAGAAATTGTATTACTGCAAAAATTAAATCTGTTTATCCTATTAATAAAGATTTATAAAGTATGGTGATATGGTTTGAGCTCATGGATTAATTAAAACGGTACAGATACATTTATTTCCTGTTGTGTTTTTAAAAGATTTACTACTAAAAATCGAAAGCAATTCTGCATTAAATAGCCTTCTAATATTCAAATTAATTCACTTACAGTGAATGGGAACTATTCAAAATATATACTGAAGTGACAAAAGTCATGGGATGACTGTTAATATCGTGTCGATCCTCCTTTTGCCCGGCGAAGTGCAACAACTCGACGTGTCTTGGAGTCCACAAGTCGTTGGAAGTCCTCTGCAGGAATATTGAGCCACGCTGTCTGTATAGACGTCCATAATTGTGAAAGTGTGGATGGTACAGGAGTTTGGGCACGAACGGACCTTTCGATGATGTCCCATAAATGCTCGATGGGATTCATATCGGGCGATCTAGGTGGCCAGATCATGTGCTGGAATTATCCCGAATGTTCTTCAAACCAATCGCGAACAGTTCTGGCCCAGTGACATGGCGCATTGTCATCCATAAAAATCCCATCGTTGTGTGGGTACGTGAAGTCCATGAAGGGCTGCAAGTGATCTGCAAGCAGCTGAACATAACCATTTCCAGTCAAGGATCGGTTCAGTTGCACCAGAGGACCGAGTCCATGCCATGTAAAAACAGCCCACACCATTATGCAGCCACCACCAGCTTGAACAGTGCTTTGCTGACAGTTTGAGTCCATGGCTTCGTGGGGTCTGCGCCACACTCGAACTCTATCATCAGCTCGTAACAACTGAAATCGTGACTCATCTGACCACGATACGGTTTTCCACTGGTCTAGGGACCAGTCGATATGCTCACGAGCCCAGGAGAGTCGCTGCAGGCGATGTCCTGCTGTCAGTAAAGGCACTGGAGTCGGTCTTCTGCTGTCATTGCCCAAGGAAGACAAATTTCGCCGCAAAGTCCTATCGGACACGTCCCTCGTACGTCCCACATTGATTCCTGCAGTTATTTGACGAAGTGTTGCGTGTCTATTAACATTGACCATTCTACACAGACGGAGGCGGTCTCGATCGTTAAGTGCAGGTGGTCGCCCACTGCGCTGTCCCTGGTGGGATGTGATGCCTGAAATTTCATACTTTCGGCACACTCTTGATACTGTGGATCTCGGAATGTTGAATTCACTAACGATATCCGCAATGGAATGACCCATGCGTCTAGCTCCAACTAACATTCCACGTTCAAAGTCTGTTAATTCTCGTCGTGCCGCCATAAATCACGAAAAACCTGTTCACATGAATAACTTGAACACAAATGAAAGCTCTGGAAAACGAACTGCGCATTTATAATTTTTCGCTGAGATACTACTGCCATCTGTATATTTGCATATTGCTATCCCATGACTTTTGTCACTTCAGTGTATTACAAACAGGTTCAGGTATTTTGCTGAATTCTTCAGCTTCGTCTTAGACTAAACACTGGTGCAACACCAATTTCTGCTAAGTATAATCGCTAAATATATCCTGAGTTTGTCATAAACCCTTTAAAATAAAAGCCAAATTTGAAACCTAAAACTTACTTTGAATAGAAAATGAGTTTAGTCTAAAGAATTCGTAACAATATAGTTGCATGTGATCTCAACAATTTCTAAACAAATTAAATGTTTTAGACATTTTTTAGTTATCTTCAAAAATTTTAAATCCTAATATTATAGATGCAGCATATGTAATCACTTCATAAATAAATGTAGGGGATTTTTCTTCCTTATTCAGCGTAAACAAAGTGTTTTTAACATTTTTGTTCCCTTTGGAAGGTTTGAAATCTTTGTTATGTAATAATTCTGAAGTTTAAATTCGTTTTGTACTTTTTTTCCTTCATCTTACACTAACTGAACATTTTCATTAAAAAAGCTTTTTTTTCTGTTGGAGTTTAAAAAAAAATTCCTCGAGGCTTTTGTTTGATTCGATCTTGTCACCCACGCTATTCTTCAATGGAGGAAAAAAAACGGTTGTAAAAAAAGGCTTTAAAATAATCGAAAAGTGTTTTTTTTTTCACGTCATTTACCGTGCTGCTCATTTTCTTTATCAAAAAGTATACCTTTTAATATCGTCTGCTACTTAAATGAGGCACTTCACTCTTTCAATAAAGTTCTCCTTTCCCTACGAAATTCCCGAAAAGCTTTCTAAATGGCTAGGAAGAAGGACATCTCATAAATTTTTCTCCTCTTGAAAGCTGTTAATTATTCTTGAGTTTTAATTCCCATTTTCATTTCTTTTTGAGACACTTTCTAAAATGTTTCGCCGTAAAAAGGGTTATGTAATGAATTAAAACTTCTTACTTCTTCATTTAAGCAACAAAAATTAGACTTGAAGGTCTAGGACTTGCATGTTAATTTGATTCATATGCATAGTTGAAACAAATTACTTCTTCGAAATTGGGTATATAGAGAATTGTGTAATAATTTTATGATTTTCTTTCTCGTGAAATAGAAGTCTATAATTGAATTTCTAATCACTTTCTGATATGCTAGGTTTTTGTAATATTCCATATTTCTATATTCTGGATAACAATGCAATATTTAATTATTTTTAAAACTTAACTATGAGTCGAAAGAATGGCATGAATTTTTGACTCCCTTGTGGTGGCTCTATCATGTTTTGAATATTAGTGCTGATGAGAATTATATAGTAATTAAAAGATAGGGCAAGGCTTTAGTAGATTGATGCATTGAAAGCCTAATAATTCATATTGTGTAGATGGATATAAAAAATACAAGAAAGGGGAAAATTTTTATTTTTGCTGGGAAATCAGAATGCTTTAGTTGCATATTTCATAATTTAGCCTATCAGGCGAATTTAATCGGAATAGTGGTTAAGAAAATAACAGCTTATTGGTCACTATTCAGAAATAAAACCATCAAAAAGTTAGTTACATTTTTTTGAATTATTAAACTCTTTTTCTCATTGTGTGGCAGGGCACAATTGAAAAAATTACATTTCTTCATTTGATAACTGAGTTCCATTGTAGGGAATAACATATGGATATTTTGCAAGCCATTACCCTGCCTAGTGTTTTATCCGATACAAATCATTTCTTCTGTAACTACAAAGCTATTTGGAAATAAATTAGATCCTAGATTCAAAATAAATTCGTGTTTCATGACAAAATATAATCAGTTTCTTTTTCCAATTTTATGTGCATAGGGGCATATATGTAGAGACATGCATCAATGAATTGAAAACATGTCTCTATAACCAAATTATGTATTAAATCAAATATCTCTCACTGGCCCTTGGCTAAAGTCCAGTTGATATTAATGCTTAGAGATGGGTCCTATTACACGAATCACAGGCTGTGTAATAACACATGAGTTAAATAAATTAGGCGAACGGTTGGAAAATTTTAAATCGATGAAATCTTTTACATTTCCCTGTTTAATACAGAGTTCTGTAATAAATAAATGATAAAAGTTAATGTAAATAAATAAATACGTAATAAAAATCAATGTAAATAAAAAATAAGTAATAAAAATTAATGTAATGTAATGAATAAATAATAAAAATTAATGTAATGTAATGAATAAATAATAAAAATTAATGTAATGTAATAAATAAATAATAAAAATTAATGTAAATAAAAAAATTCATCCGGGTTCATCTCGAAATTGAGAATGAGATGCTTCTAGTATAGTGGTTGGACTTTGTCAACCCAATGGGTAAAATAACTGGTGGGGGTCTGGCCCATCCATCGATGATGGGATGATGGAATGTACAGCCCTCCCTACGTGGTAGGCTGTACCGTGGCCATTGTTATTCAACCACAGTTCCCGTCATTGTTGTTGCTGCAGCAATCCGGTCATTCAGTTTTACGTGGTTTACTTGTGTGTATTCGTGACGGGTAGGAGGTCAGTAGTATGACTTGCAGTTTCTGATTAAGTTATTCAGTTTTGTTTTGAAGGTCTAAACGAAGACTTTCTAACAAACATTTGTATATTGGTAAATATTTCTTTTACAATAATGTAAGATGCCGAAATAATTCATAGTTAAAAACAGCAGCATCAAAGTTTTATTTCAAATATAAAATTCATTCTCAAATAAGCAATATTTCTTCATAGATGGAAGTTAATGTTTCGGAAATATATATTTTATTCACCATATCATTTTTTTTTAAATTTTAACTATATCGATTTTCTAAAATTTCCTATGCATTCTAGATTTTATATTAAAAATAAATAAATAAATAAGAAAAAAATATTTCCTCTTTTTAGAATAAAGATCCACTTTCAACTAGAATAAACAGTTTCATTAAGTAAAAATCTCGGAACATTTTCAACTCAGTAAAAGAATTTATTCAAAATTCCAATCCCACATTGCATTTCCAGATTAAATGCTGTAATTTGAATTTTCTTCGCCTTCAGAAGTAAAAATAACGCATTTTTCACTAAACAGTTGCTTATGCACGCTTTTAGTAAATGGGTTCTTGTATAGCTAAATGATTCACGGAGTTAAACGAAAATAGATATCTACCATCGGAATAAATACTTCAAAGAGCCTTTATTTCGAATTTGCATTTTCTTTAAATACAGAAATAATGCATCTCAATTTAATTTAATGCAATCCAACTCAGAATGTAATATTAATTAAATTTAAGAATTCTCGTTATTCTAGAATAATGATATTATTGTTCAATTATCATCAGCCTTAATTATGTCTAGTGATTAATTTCTAAGCTTCCGATTATGTGAATAATGTTTGAAATTTTGAAGTGAATTCGGAGGTGTGAATTTAAATTAGTTTTGAGAATAAGTTGTCATTCTTCATGCCTTTGTGCGTTTTTCGGAAGTTTAGAAATTATCATGACGTATGGTATTAGAAAATAATTTTTTCAGTGTCATTGACACGTATAATATTAATTAAAATTCCATGAAGAATTAATTGAATCCAATAATTAATATGATTCAACTGTATTGAAATGTTCAGAAACGAGACAAATTATTTAGATATTTCAAATTTATTTGCATTATTATTGAAAGCGATAAAGTCTTTTATACATTTGTGCGACATTTAATTTACAAAATTAATTGCAACATGCTTTTTTTATCTATGCATAATAAAGATGGATGAGGGTGTTTGAGAGCTGGCTTTCTACAAATCAGTAATAAAATAGTTTTACTTAAAAAAAAGTCGCGTTTTTGATTGTGGGTGATATAGTGATCTAAAAAATTTGGGAACGGGGTCTAATTAGATTCACTTAAAATTTTCCCATAAATCCTTGCGGAAAATTATAAAAACAATCCATTTAAAAAAGTTTCCAATATTTAAAAAAATTGACTGTAATTAAAATGGTTATGGTATAAAATCAATTGTTGGAGGTAGCAGACTAGTTTTGCAATAAAAATAGAGAGTTATTGGGGAATATATACCAGCTTATGTTTTATTTCGCGTATAATTTCAAAATCATCTATTAGGAGCACATTTTCTATACAAAATAAATTTATATCAAATCTGGCTATTCTATCTGGAATTATTTTTATTAAAAAGTGGTGGCAAATCGAATTTATACATTATTTGCTGAAGTTTTATAAGTGGAATATTATTAATATTTATAAACTTAAAGAAATACATATTTTTAACAATATTATGGTTAAACTTCGTTATTTAAATTTCCTTTCAATTATATGTCGAAAAGATCAACAAATAATTTATTATTATTATTATTTACAGCTGACGTAAATCTAAAGAACTGTAAAATGTTTTTTCTAGTTTTTGAACAACTTATTAAACTTATATTTTAGAAAACCAGGATCCGTTTTCTAAAGTTTGTTTATATTGCTCGAAAATTGACCTGTAAAATCTTTCAAAATGAAACTTGAAAAAAAGATGAACATTTTCCACCAAAATAACTTTGCCCGAGTATTGGTTTAACAAAGAAAAAAACTTTAAACTCAAAATCCCATCCTTTTTTGAACATATCTCGTAAAGAAATCGGTACACGTCTTGAAAAAAAATTGTTGAATTCATATTACTGAACACTATTTTCAAAGTTATGATCGAGGTAAGCATTTCTTGAGTTTTCCATGAAATAAAAAACTTTCGGCAAGCAATGATCCTTGTGTTATTTGGCGTTGCTAGGTGACGTTTCGGAAAAAATAGATTTTTAAAATTATGTTTCAAACTTTTCTGAAGGCGTTCCTTTTTAAATTTTTAAAAGTACTAAAAAACGAGTTTCTATAAAATAACCATTCTAAAGCGATATTATACCAGTAAGAAGGTCCAGCTTGTTGTATACTTTCTATAAGGTCAAAAATTTTGTAGCAAAATTTAGTTGAAAGCTGAAATGGCTTTAGTTGAATCGGTTTGTAAATTTGAATTTAAAATGGATTTTAAAACTTTTCAAAGGCTTATTTCTGCCTTACGTAATGAAAGTTATAAACAGTGAGTCATATATCTTGCAAGTCTCAGTAGGCGATCAGCAAGGCAGTAGGAATTTCAATTAAATTTCTTATACAAAATATAATGTTTAAGATTTCTTAATGAAAATAAACTTCTGTTTCAATCAGTACCATATAGTAAACCTTATCAATTTTCAGTTGCTTTTTTGATGATTTATTTATTGTATACATGGTATATATCGTGATTTCATTTTCCGATTCTTCAAGTAGTCTATGCAAAAAATAAAAAAATATATTTTTTTCCTTCTTAACAATGGAAGAAAACCAGGTTTTTCTCAATGATTATTGAAAAATATTTTAAGAATTTGTGCAAAATGCTGTCGAAATTTCAAATAATAAATTATCTTCCAATATGTCTCTGGACCAAGATTTGTAACTCTATGTAAAAATGTTGACCTGAAGAAGTCCAAAACATTAACCATCCAATCACCTTTTCTATTAGTAGTAAATATAATTGGTTTAATGTATTTATACGAAAAATTTTGTTTGCAAAATTTTGAGTAGCTTTTTATCACATTAATTAAATTTTGAACATGGATTCTTATAGATATTTTTAACGACTGCTGTAAATTATCATTAATGACGCTAGAATATTCATATGTTAATTACATACATGGGTTTTCTGTTGATATAGTCATTCTTAGTTAACCCATTAATGCCTACTGTTCCATTTTTGAACATTCCTCACATAAAAGTTATTTAGAAATTTCATTATAGAAATTTCATGCAAAATTCCAGTTTTTTAACCTTAGGCCTAAATGGGTAAATGCATATTTCATTTAATACATAACTTTCAATAAATTTCTTTTAATTTATTTCTAAAACATCAGAATTAAAATTAATGTGAATAAAATTTTTTTTATGAAGAAATTAATTTTCTGCTCTATTTTTTACATGAATTATGCAAAAGTATTAATAAAAAGTATATATATATATATAAATGATGTTAGAAAATAAAGATTGCGTTTAAAGGCTTTTCTCGAAATATTTTCAATTTTCACATTAAATCAAAGAAAAAAATCGTCATATGGAACTGATTTCATAATCTGGCTGAGTCGTTTACCCCCATTTAAAATCTTTTGGACATTCCGAAAAGAATGTTGTGGATCTCTGATTTAAAATAAAGATGTTGAAACTAATTGAATTAAATCAAGCCATGGAAGTTGAATTTAATCATGATAATATTAGGAAGTTTTAGATTGGTGGGTTAGGCATTCCTTATCATGTGTCTCTCTCTTATCATGTTCACTTAGAAGATGCCCAAACATTCTAAAAATCTATAGGCATTTTACACAGCAAAATTACAAAACATTTTCCTTGTCTGTCAAAACATCTCCAAAAATATCGGCAAATGAACACGATAAAATATTTTTCAATATAAAATACACTAAAAATAATTGACAAAATTTTTAACAATATAATTGCTAATAATTTCATCATTTGCTCAACAATATTAAATATTTTAGGAAATTTTTTAAATTATCTTTAAAAGCTTTAAATCAATAATATTAAAGAATCTAAATTTTATGTTTAATGATTTCATAAAATATGCAGAGAAATTCCCTTTCTCATAGAGTGAAAACATAATTAAGTATTTTTAAATCATTTTTTTCCTTTTGGGGAGTTGTAAAATCTTTGTTATGTATTAATTCTGTATTTTTTTTCGTTTAGTGTTTATTTTTAAATCTCACAATTACTGAACCTTTTCATTAAAAAAGGGATTTTTTTTAATGTTGTGATTTAAAAAAATTCTTTCCTCGAGGCTTTTGTTTGATTTTTTCTTGTTACCCAAGCTATTATTCTATGAAAAAAAACGGCTATAAAAAAGCTTTAATATAATCGAAAAGTTTTTTTTCACGTCATTCACTGTGCTGCTCATTTTCTCCATCAAAGATAAAGTATACCTTTTAAAATCGTTTGCTACTTAAATGAGGCACTTCAGCCTTTCACTAAAGTTCTCCTTTTCATTCGAAATTCCCCGTAAGGCTTTCTAAATGGCTGGAAAGAGGGACATCCCATAAATTTTACTCATCTTGAAAGCTGTTAATTATTCTTGAGTTTTAATTCCCGCTTTCATTTCATTTTTTAACTCACTTTCTAATTTTTTTTTCCCTGGAAGAAGTTATACAATGAATCAAAGCTTCGTACTTGTTAATTCAAGCCGTAAAAAATAGACCCGAATGTATGGAAGTTACATATTACAGTTGATATTTACGCATAGGTGAAGGAAATGAAATTATATTTTTAAAATTTAATATATCGAAGGTTGTATAGTCTGTGGATGCTTTTTCGTTTTTTCATTGAGAAATAGAAATCTATTATAGAATTTTCGCTCTTTTCTTTTTTTCCTAGAGTTCTGTAATTTTCCACAATTGTGTATCATCGATTACAATGTAATATTACACTATTTTCAAAACTTAACTAAGAGTTGAAATAATAATTTGATTTGAATTTTCAATGCGATGTGACGTTGCTATCAGTTTTCGTATGATAATGGTATGGAAAACTCTTAATTTGGGAGTGTGGTCTTGGAGACTGCATTTTTTTACACTCAAGTTAAATTTTCGAATGAATATATCAGTATGAAAAACTGAAAATATATTCAGCAAATATTTTTCTTGATATATAAATATATTTTAGAAATTTTTTAAAATATATTATCATCGAAAAAAGTAATTGCGTTTGAACACCCATTTATTTCTCAAATTATATGTTACAAAAAATAATATTCTTGAAAAGGCATATTACTTATTATTCTAATATCATATTTATTTTCACAATATGCAAAGGTATATAAAAAAACATATGGAAAAATAAAAACAATTATATGAAAAAAATATATGACATTTGGTAAAATTGGCCCTTTTTTTATCGGCTTGCGTGACTTCCATATCACTGCTTTCTAGAGCATTTTAAACCTCCAGGTTAAGAGCTAGTATAAAAAAATCAACAATAAATGCTATATGTATTTCTCTCGGGATATTAATATATTTTACATTCTTTCAGAATGCATTATTACTAGTAAAATTTATTATGCTTGAACACACCAAGTAGAATCAGTTAAGCTCCAACTTTCATCGAAAAACTCTTTTGTACAATTATCCTTATTAGTAAAATTACTTTCTGCTTTATTTAAAAGTATCTGGAACACTGATTCCTTATAGGATCAGTAAATTGGATTACAATTCGAGGCCTAAGTTTTAGCGCCATCTGCTAAGCTTTTTTATCACTAAAACACTTATTATTAATAATAATATTGACGCGCCTAAAGAAATAACTGAATTATTTTAAGAAATCATCGCTGAAACCGGTTGAAAAAGTGCACGTGTGTCGAAGGTCACAAAACAGGAAGCTACAAAGTTAATCTATTCAATTGAGCTAAAAATAGATTAGTGGTAACCGAAAGTCTATCGCTAGAGGTGTGACAGACCGCACTACCCCAGTTAACGATGAATTAAAGAATTAAAATTCTAATATAAAAATATCTAGTTTTTGAATATTTTTATTTATTAAAAAATAAAATTAAATCAAAGGTTTAAAGAAATAATTTCTTTTGATTTCTATGCCTCAAAGTGAAATGCCTTTTTTATAATAAATATTTATTAAAAGTAAATTTTAAAAAATTCTTAGATTCAATGTAAAGAAAAATACCTTATCGGAATTACCAATGAGGTATTAGCATTACGTACCATTAGATAACAAGAATTACCAATTACCGTATTAGTAATTACCAATAATTAACAATAATTATCATTACCAATATATTGCAATATTAACAAAAACCTTACCGATAATTAGCAATAGACAGAATACCGAATTACCTATATTGAGGATAATAGATAGGCTGAATATCCGATTATTAATTTAATAAGATCATTATTTGAGTAAAATCATTATTTGAAAGTTATCATATTACACTAAATAAGCAAAATATCCCATCTTTTGCAATTTCTATTTGATTTCTAAACTAGATATAGTTTTAAATAAGGAGAAACATTTTAAAACAAATGACTAAAGTCATCTAAATAGCTTTGCGTCTATACTTCTTAATATATGAAGACTAAATTTATAGCAAAATAATATTAGTCTTAAAATTGTTCTCTTAAATTGAAACAAAAATCACATTTCGAAAATGGCTATTTGACAGTGATAGTAAATGAAATGTAAATTGATTGCATTGTTGAAATGAGATTTTCAGCTATTCTGTAAAAAGCAATTAACATAATTTGCATTTTTTTAAAAAAGAAATTTGTCAATTACTTTGGTTACTGTCTTGAAATAAATTACGAAAACATGCTTATACTATTGGATTCAAATTTCGAAGCTTATGTTCACTGGTGGCGTATTTTCTTAACTGGGCACTATTTATTCAATTCCCTGTAGTTTGAGGTTAATTAATTCCCTATTTGTAACAATGTCGCATCATTACATCTGGTATCCGACGTCCTGAATATGATTAATGATTGTACGAAGCAGAATTGCAAATAATTATTTTGAAGGTTAAATTTTATGTCCTCAAAGGAATAGATATGTAATTACATGCCATATTTAGGTATGATAAGTATGAATTTCTAAGATGAGAGCCCAACCTTATCAAACAGATCAAAACGAAATTGATTCCATAGATTGCCAAAATATATCGAAATAGATTACCAAATTATTGGCATTAATATTACCTCACAGAATCTTCGAAGATAGGTAATTTGTTTTAATAAACATTATGACGTTGCGAATCAATAATATAATTATACTACTCAATTAATTTCCCACACAAGAATTCATTTATAATTCGAATTCCTCAATGATATCAATATAATGATCCCGATATTAGCAAACATTTGACGATATTAGCAATGAAATTGCCTGTTATGGCGATAAAAAGGATATAGCTAACTAATTTGATTGAATAAGAAAACGCAGGAATTTTATTGAAATCTCTATTAGGACTTCTTCTTTTTTTAGGACCCTAGATTCTTCTAAAAAGCTATTTTATTTCCTGGAAAAACTTATATAAACGCTAGAGAGTTAAATCCAATAAATTATTAATTTCACAGTTTTGAGGGAGATGTTGGATCGCACGCTAAAGCTATTGTTATTTTCAGTCGTTTCCTGTTGTGGAATTTCAATAAGTCCTGGTGCTGTGTGTACGTTCATCTGTGCTTTTCTATATGTGCTTCGTAATTTCTTGGGGAAAAGTGTCATTCATTATTCAAACCAATGGAATTTTGTCACACTATTATAATTCAGAATGCTTTCTGTTTCAATATTTATTAGATTTTCAGCATCTTGAATATCTCTGAAAAGTTTTACTTTAAGCCTATAATGTGTGAACGATAATATATGTAATCCTTACACAATAAATACGATTTATTTAGCAGGATAGTAAGCTTTTGAACACGGAACGGCTTAAAATTGTACCAATATGTATGAAGTATAAATTTGATTAAACATCAATGAGAGTGTGAAAGGCACACCATTTGTCTAATCCTTAATTAGATTTTGCTTTTTAAATCTATTGATTCCTATTGCTCTTGTAACGATTATTCCGACATCCACTTTCTTTAATTTCTTGACAACAACTGACAAAATTCTCTCCCTCAAGCATCCGTTTATATTTCCGTTTTTATTTCGATTCTTATCTTTCTTTCAGATTTTTTTCACTGAAATCTATTTTTTTCTACGTTTTCTTTTGATAATAAATAACACTTAACTTTTAATAAATTAATTTTGAACAGCTATCAGAGGGTGAGGATGACAACCGAGTCTATACCCCCCCCCTTTCCACAGCGCACCATATCAGAGGAAGAACGTTTTGCCCGGATGGATTTAACGTGCACCAGACCCACTTAGAAGACGGTTTAAAAAATGTGTGCACATAATAACACAAGACGCTAATGAGAGTTTTCATGTTTTGCTATGGAATATAGTCCCAGAACAACATTTCACTGACATCCAAACTCTGTCATTGGAGTCCTATATTGCTGTCATTCAGTTTAATGAAGGTGGAAATGTTATAAAAAGTTGTTTAAATCAATTGCAAACAGAAGTTGGTAGTCACACTCATCAAGGAATAAAGCTTTTTGACTATGTACTTATTTGAGGTTCGATAAGTCATTCATTGCTAGCTTTAAAAATTCACAGAAAAAATATGAGAGCTCAGCGACAGAAAAAATGCACAATACATGAAGAAACAGAAGGTTTAATTTATAAATGTGAGGAATTTTAGACTGTTTTATGAAGAAGAAAGGTTTCTTTATACTAACCGTAAACTTAAAAATTATTTTCCTCAAAAGGATTGCTTCGGTAAAAGTTACAAGCCATCAATATGATATCTCCAGTATTAATTAATATTTTTAATGAAATACTCTGGAAATGTTCTTTATACCATTTTCTATGAAATGAACTAAAAGTTTTGATGTTCACTGAACATTTTTTACTGACAACTTTTTTTTGTTAGAAAATAGTATAAAATTTAAGAAAATCTGCATTATAACATAAAAATTTTCATAATATTTTTTTTTTTGCATTTTATTTAATCTCTTATAATTTAGTTCATTTTGAAGATGTTATCTATGCTATGTGTAATGCAAAATTAAATTACTGTATTAGAATTTTGTGTAGAATGTTGACCGTTTATGTTCAATTTTGTTAAAATTTACATCAAAGTTGAGAATTAAAAAATGGGACAATCGCATAGTTTTTTTATAGATTTTTATTCTTCTTATACCTTATTTAACTGCAAAAAAACAAACAAATAAAGCTGGAAAAATAGATTTAAAAAAAATTCTCGAATGTTGGCAGTCATCTTAATGCTTTGAAATTCTGTATAATAATAATTATTTTTAAAAAAAATTAAAGCTTATTCTATATTTCGTTTTGAAAAATAAATTAAATATTCACAGTTATCTTTCTTTGGAATGATGATCCACTTTTCAGCTTGAATAAGCAGTTTCATTAAGTAAAAATTTAATAAAATGTTTGACTCGCTTAATGTGCTCAAAATGCCAATTCCACATTGCATTTCCAGATTAAAGGCATTAATTTGATTTTTCTTCGCTTGCAGAAGGAGTAAAAATAATGCGTTCTTCACTAAACAGTTACTTAAGCATGGTTTTAGAAAATAGGCTCCAGCAGCGCGAAACGAAACAGGGAGTTAAAGGAAAATAAATATTTATTCATCGAAATAAATTCTTTGAAAAGCCTTTAATTTGTCTTTGCGTTTTCTTTAAATATGTAAATAATGCTCTTAGTTTAATTTAATGCATTCCAATTTGAAATAACTTGAATATATATTAAATTTAAGAATTCTCGTTATTCTAGAATAATAATATTATTGTTCGATTGTAATCAGCCTTAATTATATCAAGCGATTAATTTCTAATCTTCCGTTGATGTGAATAATTCTGGAAATTATAAAATGAATTGGAATGTGAGAATTTTAATCAGTTTTAAGCATAAGTTGTTATTCGTCATGTGTTTATTTGCTTTTTGGGGATGTTAGGAAATTATTTTGATGCTTGTTATTTGAAAATAAATTTATTTGTGTCATTGTGAAGTACAACATTAATTAAAATTCTATGAAGAATAGATTAAAAGAATTAATTAATATCATTCCACGCGATTGAAAGGTTTATAAGCGTAATCAATTATTTGGATATTTCTAATGAATTGCTGTTACTAATAGATGCGAATTATGTTAAGTGCTTTTCGAGTCACTTAAATTACAAAATTAATAGAAGTAAAAATTCTTTAATCTCTACTAATTATAATGATGAATGGGAGTATCTCTATGTGTGTGCCAACGTTCTATAGGCCATACAATACCACATTTGACACATACAACATTGGTGGTTGGAAATGTGCAATTACGATGATTATTATTATGATTTTAATGTAAATAATGATGATTAATGTGAATAACGTTTGAAATTACGAAATCGATTGAAATGTGTGAATTTAAATCAGTTTATCAGAATAAGTTATTATTCTTCGTGTGTGTTTGTTTTTAGCATGAGTTTTGAAATTATTTTGATGCTTGATATTAGAAAATAATTTGATAGGTGCCATTGTGAAGTGTAATATTAATTAAAATATTTTGGAGAATTAATTAAAGCTAATGATTAATATAATTCCGCTGGACAGAAATATTTATAAATAGAAATAATTATTTATATATTTCAAATTGATTTTCTATTATTATTAATAGAAAATGACTGTTATAAACTTTTCTTCACTTAAACTACAAAATAAATTCCAAAGGGTTTTTGTTATTTTCTTCTACTAATAAAGATGGATGGGCTTGCACGTGTGTGAGCGCTCTACAGATGAGTAATAAAATAGATTTAATTATATTATTGAACGTGTGTTTGTTTGTGGGTGAGTGTGCATAACTTTTGACCTGCAAAACTTGGTAATGCAGTCTTTGTAAATCGGGAAGGGTTGCTTTGAATTAGAATTTTAAGAATATGTTTTTAATTAGAATCACTTCAAATCTTCACTGAAATCTTGAAATTATGAAAAACTGTGATTATTTAAAATAATTGACTGTAGTTAAACTGGTATCGGATGGTATTTCAAATGTTAAATAAGTCGGGTGTAAACACGTTTAAATAACATTAGTTTTGCAATAATAATGAGATATTGGGAAAATATGCCAAATTTTCTCTTATATTTTAATTGGTTTTAATTAAAAAAATATCTGCAATACGCTTATTTTTACCTTGTAAAAAAATTTGTGTCAAATCTGGTAATTCTATGCTAAACTTCTTTATTAAAATCAGGTATCAAATATAATTTATACTATTTTAGCTGCCGTTTTTTAATTTGAATATTCTTAACTTTTAAAATCTCATAAGAATTAATTCTTGTTTACAATCGTCTGGATTAAATTAAGCTCCATAACATCATCATAAAAAATGCCTTTTGAGAGTGCATCGTAAATATCAATAAATCATTATTTTTATTCTTTAGTTCAAGGTAAAATAAGCTCTAAGAAACAATAAAATTCATATTCATATTTTAGAACACTTTACGCATTTCTCTAAAGTTTGCTTAAATCACCTTAAAGATTATCTATAAAATTTTAAAGAATAAAACTTGAAAAAGATGAAAATTGTAAACCGAAATTACTTTTTAAGAATATTGGTATAGCACAAATACCTTTTTAAAAGATAAAATCCTATTCTTTTACGAAAATATCTCTTAAGAAACTGTTACACCTCTAGAAAGAAGTTTGTACCATTCATTTTATTAAACATTCTTTTCAAAGTTACGATCGAGGTAAATATTTCACATTTTCGTTGAAATAAAAATTTGTCAGCATACAATGATACTTTTGTTCTTTAACGCTACTAGGAGATGTTTAGAAAAAATACAATTTCAAAATTATGCATCAGACTTTCTCAAAGAATTGCAGTTTTATATTTTTAAAAACTGCCAAAAATCTCACCTTTATAAAATATCTATTCTAAAGCGATGTAATACATATAAAAATGTGCAGCTCGTCTTAAACGTTCTTAAGGGTAAAAACATTTTTGGAAAAATTTTGTTGAAAGCTAAGCTGATTTAAATTCTAGTTGGCATGGAAATTTCAAGTCGAAATGGATTCAAATTTTACCGAGGTATATTTTGAATTAAGTAGGGGAATTTTTTAAAGTGGGTCATATATCTTGCAAATCACAATGATGACAAGTTTGGCTGCAGGAATTTGAATTAAATCTTGATGAAAAACTTGATGTTTAAGATTGCTTCATTTAGAAATTTTTCGGTATCTATTAGTAGCGGGAATAGTTTTATTATTTTATTAGCCTTAAATCAGTTTTCCTTATCTTAAACATGATATATCACCTTGATACATGTTGTATTCAACATTTTTTGATTCCACGAGAATATTGTACAGATAAATTGCAGAATAGTTTTCCTCTAGGTGAGTAAAAATTGATGGAAAAATATTTTTAGAATTTATCACTGGTACATGTAAATATATCGCTAAAATTTTACATTAAAATTCAAATTAAATCTTAAGTACTTTTTCTAAAGAAACAAATTATCTTGCAAAATGTTTCTGTGGAATGTTCAGAAATGTAAAATCTCTATATGCACATGAATCAACACTCCATTTGATAACTTTTTTAGATATATTTAAAAGTTATATTTAATGTATCAAAGTTGTAATCAATTATAAAAGTTAAATTTAATTATCAAGGTGATATAAAAATTCGTAATGAAAACTTTTCTGTAACTTTTGCTTCTTAATTCATTTTTGTGCATGAATTCTAATAAATATTTATAAATACATCTACGAAACAATTATTAATGAAGCTAGAATATTCATGCGTTAAATAGGTGCATGCTATTTTTGTTATCATATGCCATTCTTAGTTAATGCATATTTCATTTAATGCATAAATTTTAGTAAATTACTTTTAAATTATATTAAAAACCCCGAAATTAAGATAATTAGGAAGCAAAACTATGAAAAATTTACTTTTCCGTTCTATTTCACCTTTAAAAATTTTTTACATAAATTATGGAAAAAAAAGTTTTAATTGGGAAACTTCTTTTCAAACATAATGAAAATAATTGTTTTTAAAATATTGCAAAACATTAGAAAATAAATTACTTCTAAACATATTTCATTTAATGCATTTATTCTACTAATATAATTTATCTTGAAAAAATGAAAAGTTAATTAAAAAACTTCTTTTCTGGATTAATATTTAAAAAGTTTTTAACGTATGGTAAAATATCAGTAGACGACGATTTCTTTTAAGATATTTTCTCTATCCCCAGATTAAATTAAATTACAATAAAAGCAAAAAATTCCTCAAAAAGATGATATAAAGCACGAAGAATAAATAAATCAAAATATTAGAAAAGTTGAATCATTAAATGATTCAAAATATGGTTTGAGGGATAGTATATACCGCTACAAAATCCTTTAAAAACAAAATGCTCTTCAAAACAGATCATTTGCACAAGAGCACTCTGATAAAATTAGTAAATAGGATAATACATACTAATTAAAACATTCATTTGGCGGATTTCAATAACATTTTAATTATTATTTTTTTTTAAAAATTAAATTTTTCCTTTAATACCCATGAAGCGAGGCAGTATCAATAAAATTTTAGCATTTAATATCAAAAACATAAACCATTTTAAAGTCTAAAATATTTGCTTTTATTCGACATCTCTTTCTGAATTCATTATCATCACAATAGAATAAATAACAAATTTAATAAAATAAAAGAATTTTAAATGAATCAGCTATCAACCATTACGATAATTTAATGTTCTTTTATTCTATTTTTTCATTATCTTTTTGACAGTTTATTGATAAAATGCTCAAATAATTTGAAATTTATTTATGAATGGTAAAAAGTATTTTAAAACACTTTAAAATTCCAGTATCATAACAATGAGAATCCTTTAGAAATAATGGTTAATATTATTTTAAATCCGTAACTTTTTTTTCTACAATGCCTCTGCAATTATTTAATCTGTTTTAGCTAAAGTATAGACCTATAAATATCCTTTTAAAATCATCCTTTGAAATAATATATTTGGCACTGGAAAATAAACAAATGCTGTTTACACGGCTATTAAAAACTTACATGCATTCCTAAATAAATTTCAGCGAACTTAGTTTAATATCTAATTATTATCCTTATCTTCATTCAATGAAATTATTTATATAATGATCCATGAAATATGAGTAATTTAAACCAATTTTTATATGAGGTATTAATTTATATGCTTACAAATATATCAAATAATCCATACATTAAATTATATAATAATATAATTTTGGATATGTTTTAATGCAAAAATTTTCAGTTAACTATTTAGAATGTTTGGGAATTCATTAACAAGATTTTTAAACGATCAGGATTTTCAATTAAACACAAAATAACTTAGCAAATAATAGGATTTTTTTTAAATTAAAATTTCATCTGTATTCTTTGAAATTCAGTTTCTAAGAATCCCAGAAATGTTTTTGATATGAAAAAAGATTAATGTTTATGATATATTAGAGATTGTAAATTGAGTAAAATGGTACGTGAAAAATTCATTTCCAGCTGTTGCAAATATTTACTATCAAAAAAAGAAGAAAAAATTGGACTTTTAAAATTCAAATTAATTCATTTCCAATGCCAGGGAAATATTCAAAAAACTTTGTCAAGATAATTTTCAAATACTTGGCTGGAGTTTTCAGTTTTGACTCAAAATTACACCGATGCATATATCCCATATTCAATGAAAGTACTGCAGTAGATTTCTGATAGGTGATTACAGAAATACTTCTTTGTTAGAAAATTATTGGGCTTTCTGAAAAAGTATAGAAATTTTGGTTAGAAAAATCGCCAAATACATCCCAATTTTATCACAAAATCTCTAAAATGATCGCCAAATTTGCAACCTAAAAGTTACTTTGATTAGATGATTTGTTCGATTTGCAGAATTCCTAATATCATAGTAGCTAGGAATTTTAATAACTGCTCAACAATTTTGAATATTTTAGATGTATTTCAGCTGACATCAAAAATTTTTTAATAAAATCTAATATTAACAAAATATTATCTCTTTTATTATTTTATAAAAATGGAAAAGAATTTAGTTCGTCGTGGAGTGAAGACATAATAAAGTTATTTAAACATTTTTTAGGAGCTTTAAAATTTTTGTTATGCATTAATCACTGTTATGCATTAACTTTTTGTATTTATTTTTTAATCTCGCACTTCCTGAAACTTTTCATTAAAAAAAGTGATTTTTTCTATTGGAATTAAAGTGTTTTTCCTCGTGGCGTTTGTTTGATTTGGTCTTATCACCCACGCTATTATTTTACGAAAAAAGAAAAAAAAACAGCTGTAAAAGAAACTTTAAAATAATCGAATAGTTTTTTTCACATCATTTACCGTGCTGCGCATTTTCCCCATCAAAGATAAAGTATACCTTTTAAAATCGTCTGCTACTTCAATGAGACACTTCAGCCTTTCACTAAAGTTCATGAGTTTCATTCAAAATTACCGTAAAGCCTTCTAAATGGCTGGAAAGAGGGACATCTCATAAATCTTTCCCATCTTGAAAGCTGTTAATTATTCTTGAGTTTTAATTCCCGCTTTCATTTTTTTGAGACATGTTTCTTTGAAACAGACTAGAATGTTTTGTCTTCGAAGAAGTTTTGCAAGGATTTAAAACATTTAACTTTTTAATACAATTTTATAGTTATAGAAAGTTTTACACTTTAATAACTGATTTTTACAGTTGATATTGCATAACTGGTTTATACAGTTGAAACAAATTACTTAAGTAAAATTAGGTATATCGAAGAATATTTATATTCATTCATTACTAATTTTTATATTACCAAAGTTATATAAAAATTATTATAATGATTGAACCATACCTTATATAAAAATTATTATAATGCTTGAATGCTTTTTTGTTTTTGGTTAAGGAATGGTAGTATGTTTTCAAAATTTCATCTATTTCTCTATGTTCTTAAATTTTGAAATTATCCACAATTGTATAATATCTTTGAGAGTATAATATTTTAATATTCTAAAAGCTTAACAATAAGTTGAAAGAACAATTTGATTTGAATTTTGACTGTGATGTGACATTTCTATTAGATTCAGGAAGGGAGAATAGAATTGAAAATTAAATTATTTCGCAACAGAAAAAGTTTTTTAAAAGTTTTTTTATTTATTATAAATAAAATAAAAGCAAGGGTTTAAAGAAGTAATTTCTTTTCATTCCCATGAGTCAAACTGAATTGATTTCTTTTATATTAAATATATAATCAAATGAAAAATAGTTAATTTTAATGTTAAAAATAACACCTTCTTGGAATTATCAACACATAGTGCCAATATACACAACATATAGCAAAACTTTACAATTACCATACCAATGAACACCAATTAATAGCAATAATTACCAATCTATCAATTATCGTAATAATAAAGAAAATTTAGTAGTATACCAATAGATAGAATATCGAATTACCAATAGAGAGAATATCGAATTACCAATAGATAGAATATCGAATTACCAATAGATAGAATATCGAATTACCAATAGATATAATAGTATAGATACCGAATATCCGATTATAAATTTATTGAGGTCATTTAGTGAAGATCACAATTTAAAAGTAGTCGTACAACTTTAAATAAACAAAATCTCTTGTCTTTAACAATTTCTATTTGACTGCTTAAATAAATGTTTTTCTTGAATATTAGAAAATATTTTTAAACAGAATATTAAATTTGGCTCAAATAACTAAACTTTAAAATCAGGACAGCTTTGCGTCTATACTTCTTACTACATGAAAACCTTGAATTTTTCAAATCGATATTCAAAATAATATTCATATTTAAATTATCATCTTATATTGAAACAAAACTCATATTTCCGAAATGGATACTTGACAGTTATAGTAAATTAAATGTAAACTGAATGCATTATTGAAATAGAATTTTTCAGTTATTCTGAAAAAAAAAGCAATTAACAATACTAAGTTTTGATTTAAAATTTTCGGCCTATCACTTTGGTTACTGGTTTGAAATAAATTACGAAAGCATATTATATTACCGGTAATATTATATGTAATATATTATAAGTAACCATATTATAATACCAATTGAAATTTCGACACTTATGTTCCCTGGTGACGTGTTTTCTCAATTGGGCACAATTTATGAAATTCTCTGCTGTTTGAGGTTAATTAATTCCTTATTTGTAACAATGTCGCGTCATTACATCTCGTATTCGAAACTCTGAATATGTTTAATGAAGGTGAACTGCAAATAATTATTTGGAGTGTTACATTTCCTGTCCTCAAAGGAACAGACATGTAATTGCATAACATATTGAGATATGTTTAGTATGTGATAAGTTAGAATTTGTAAGATGACGAGCTCAACCTTATCAGAGATATCGGAACTAAATTGCTTACCAAATGCATTGAAATATATTGTCAAAATATTGATATTAATATAAGCTCACAGAAATGTCCTAGATTTGAAACTCTAACTGTATAATGATTAGAATATATAGTATTGCTTCACTATTCAGTTAATTTCAGATCAAGAAAGATTTACAGACATTCCTAAGACATGTTGAAAGGTAACAAGAGAATCATGCCAACCTTAGCAAATATGAGATTGGGCAATGAAATTGCCTATAAAAGTGAGAAAAAAGGTTTCAGCTAATTAATCTTCTTGATTATAGAAAATATAATGAATTTGGTGGTATTGCTCTTAGGACTTGAGATTTGTTGATTCTTCTTGAAAATTGAATGACCCTTTCTATAGAAATTATATATAAATGCTAAATAGTTGAAAGGAAGGGGAAAGTTGTTAAGATCCCACTTTGGAGCAATGGTCGCGGAGATCACTCTAAACACCATCGTTGTTTACTGTCTGATAGTGTTTCTGCAAATTTTGCTTTTTTATTTAACTTGAATCTGCGTTTTATTTATTTGTTTTATTCCATAGTTTCTTTCTATGTTGCTAAGCTTTTTATAGAAAAACGTCGTTTTTCACTATACAACAATCTAGATATTATTACAGAGAATGATTTCTGTATAAATTTTTATTAGATTTTTCAATAGGCTAATTTTATTAATCTTTAATACATTACTATTTATAATACATTTATATCTGCATTAATTCTATAATACATGGATATTAGTATTTATTATCTTCTAAAAAAACTAAACATGATTTAAGGAGGTAATTTTTAGTATGATATACACCGTTTAGATACTGGAAAGTCGCACGATTTGTGCCAATGAGCATGGGTTATAAAGTCGAATAAACACAATGTCAGTGTAAAAGCACACCATTTCTGCAACCTCTTATTACCACTCTACTTTTTAATACAATGTTCCACATCTACCTTGCAAAGATTAACCACACCTCCTTCAACATGCTTTAAAGTTATTAAAGAAATGAAGTCTATACATCCTCCACATATATTTTTTTTTTCAAAATTCAGCTTAAATATTCTAGCATAGCATCAAAAATATGTTATTCGAAATAAATAACAATTTAACAGATTTAAATTTAAATTTATTTTAGTCATATTTTTATTCATTTTATAGCAAATCTAGGGTTAATTAGATACTTAAATTTTAAACCGGAATCAACTGACAAGGACCACAGTTGAGATGGTGCGTCCTCCTCAGAATTCTACATCACACTAGAAGGTGGATGTTTGGCCCCAATGGATTTAACTTGCTCCAGACCAGCTTACACGACGGTTCTTCGATGGAATCGGGTCTCGAACCTGAAGTCCTTCAGTTCCGAAGTCGAAACCTTACTACCAGACCATCATGGCCAGAATGAAATTCAAATAATATACGAGTCGAAATTATTACCAGTACACTGAAGCTTAAATTTCATAACATCGCCAGTTATGCCAATAAACTTCAGTTTAATTTAGAACATGTTATAAATAAATTAAAGTTTTCATTAGTAATGGTCTCGAGAAATGTTGCTGAAGTTGGCATTTTTGCTCGGTGAAGAAACAAAACAAGTATATGTACAAGTAAATAAATATGCATATTCTGATTCCTTGAATTACTTTGCAATTTTAAGAATTTCCCAAGAAATTTCATTAAAATGACATGTCGAAGTACTTCCTTTGAAATTTAAATTGAATATATAATAATTTATTTAAAGTAAAAGTAGCATTATCACTTTTAAAGGAGACATTCTCCCAATAAATTGAATAGTTTCCAAAGTGCACATTTTCATAGAAGTAATTCCTTGCTTCTGAATCAAGACATTCATAGATAAATGTTTTTATAATTACCACTAATGATTAAATTATTTGTTTCAAGTAAGGATGGATTTCCATACATGAAATTTAAGCTTCATGATATTTTTGTGAAATAAGTTTTCATCCTTTGAATCCGAGTCCAACAGCTTTTAACTGATGGTTTTAAGTAATTTGCTTTCGTAAAATTCTTCCAATTCATTAAAATTCCATTGACTGAAAATCTTCAAAATAAATTTCTACGTTGGAATTCATCCTTTTATATCTTATTTAGATTAATTTGCTTTACATTTTGGTTTTACCCAGAAATGCAGTTCTCGTTAAACGAAAACCCATATCTGATTTATTATGAATTTTGAAAACCTTACTAACAGCAAATTAAAGGCTTATTGAAATGCAGATATATGTATTTTCTGTTTTATTTTAAATAAAACTATTATATCATTGGTAAAACATAGAGTTTTCGAAAACAATTTTAAAAAACTCATTTATATGATTCTGTCTTGCATTTGTACTAAAAGCATCATCAACAGCAACAAAAAATATTTCACTAAATATATTTCAGAAAACTATTTGAATACATTTATTTCAATACTTTGATATTCTTTGGTACTGTCTATTTATTTCCGTCTGTTATAAAAAATTAAATTTATTTCAAATTATAAATATATGAAATCCGAGTCGTTCCAAAATAATGTGTATTTGAAGCTGGTACGATGAACAATTATAGTTTTATTTCAATTCATTTTAATTATAAAGGGCAGGAATGTATATTCAAACTATAAAATCAATTTATGAATGTTAAGGATAAATTTTATTGGTTTGGTGGCATTGAAAGTGGTAATTTTTATGACACAATTATGGTTGACTTGGTGCAATTAGAGCCATCTGATGGCATGGTTCTTTATGCTCATGCATGGTTGTAATTAGATTGTGTACCTTCAACTTTCCTTTTTATTTCCCTATTTATATATAGTTATACACAGAAAAAATAACAAACTTCAGATTTCGATAAGTCACCATGTTTCAGATTTTCCTGAATAAAAAAAAAGATTTTTTAATTGATTTCTATTTGTCTGTTTATCTATATATATATTCTGTTTGCTTATCATGTTACATCAGAAATTATTTGAGCTAGGTAGATGAAATTCGGTAATGGGTTCTACTACAAATTTGCAGATTTCTATCAAATTTTAAACGAAATCTATTATAGTTGATTATGACTCCCTGATTGTCTTAATATTATAAATAATTGCACAACGCAGCTATTTGAATGAAATTAGTACACTGATTTAGCATATAAAAGGCAAATATGTGTGGCATTTGGAGGAAATAATTATCTGTTGAAGGATATCCATTTTTCGATTACCTCTTTCAGTCTTCTGTTATCACATTAACTCAAAATGCAATGACTTCAATGCATGAGGCTTCGACTGCAATTTTGTGGATATAATTATAATTATGTGTCAAATTTTAGTTTTAATCGATCGGAAAAAACAAGCGCCAAAGATATCCTAACATTAATATATTAAAGGCATTCCAGTGATCAAAGGCCAAAGATTGAACTCTAATAGGTTCTTTCACAATTACAAGGTTCATTAAAATGTAAAGATGCGAAAGACACTATATGTATAAATGAAGACTTTATTCAGAGTAGGTTTGAGCACACCGATCCTCTTGCTGAACGAGCTAAAGGATTCTTTATTACCAGAATTCCTGTGACTGTGAAAAGAGAAGGTCTTTCATAGCGTCCTTGAGTTCGCATTCTGAGTTGAAGCGCTCCCCTTTCAGATGTTTTTTCAGGGGACCAAACACATGCAAATCGCAGGGTGACACGCAGTTACTGTAGGGAGGATGGTCTAGCGAATCCCATTTGAACTTCCACGTGTGTGATTCAGAAGACGTGTGGACACTTGTTATCCACAAGCAGAGCGACACCCTCTGTAAATAGCCCCGGTCTTTTGTTTTTGATTCAAAGTGTCTAACTGTACACCTAGGGGATAATGATTCTTTAGTGCTCAAGAAATTCAACAAGTTGCAGACCTTGGACGATGAACTCAAGAGCACTGTGAAGGACTGGGTCTCGTTAACGCCACAAAAATTCAGGACACAGGCAATTCTTCGGATCGTTGAGCGTTGTGCTCAGACATATGATGTACACTCATATGATGCACTCAGACATATGATGTACAATAAAGTCTTCATTTATAAACACAGTGTCCATCATACTTTTTCATTTGAAGAATTCCTGCATTATTTATCATCGGCATAAAGTGAATAATATACAAGTACCATTAATAAAGAGTATTTGAGAAAGTTCAGAATGCATCACTCCTGCTGGTTTTAAATAGTAGAATAATATTTTTTTTATTTTTTCCATGCTGACAGTGCATATGTGTACTATCTGAATTTCTATGACTGTGGTTTTTGTATAAATTAAGGTATCCATTAGAGCTTATTTATATTTATTTAATAAATCATTCCTGAAAGAGTTATCTTGAATGGTGATTTACATTTTTCTTTTTACTTTCTTGTGAGCAATAGAAGATTGTATTTGTAAAAATATTCGACTTCTAGATTTAATCGTATATTCACATTTCAAAACGATTGATACAATATCAATTTCAAACCATTTTTCTCGTCATTTAATTCATATCAAGACAAGTTAAGCCAATAACCCTTGTTTCGCGTTTGGCATGTATCCGCTTATTATTTATTAATATGGGTATTATGGACATATTTGTTAATGGACATTTATACCATAGATATTTATTAAAATTATCATAAAATTAGATAGCGTTTGTCAGTATTTTTACATCCAGATACAGTCGGGATTTCAAAATTGCAGTGAATAGAGTATCTATAATAAGATACGCAATTTACTAATTATAATTGAAGTTCAATGCACTTTTTTGTTTCAGCTGCTAAAACTTTATGTGTCTAAAATAATTCTCAGATTTTCTAGTAATTGTGTAGTAAACTGCTTACCAAGATTAATTTTAAAATACATTTCCAAAGATCGAACACTCAATTATGACTTTCAAGTTTTAATAGTTTCAACCAAAATGGTATATCTAAACCAATGATTGGTATTTCTTAATTACCATTCGCCAATGCTATAAAATATGCAGATACCTGGTTTCTTTGAAATAGTTCGAAGCTGACAATTCTCATGCGTGGCGCACTGGAATTACATATCTGAGCACTTAAGATCTTCATAGTCTCTTCCAAGTCCATATACGGATCTAGGAATGGATAACAGCACATTTATTAACTTATACGCAAGAAACTTACAGGAATACCCCACACATTTCTTAGGTTTACAATATGTACATGAATACATGCTTGGTCATTGTTCGTAAAGCTTAAATAAAACCTTTAAAAATCTCAGTTATATATATTTTTTTTTCACGCGTTTTCTGGTAGCAATTTTTCGCTATCGTTTCACCGAAAAGATATTAGTGTACATTCACTATCAACATAATTCAACCTAAAACAGAGATTATTTCCGTGTTATGGAATTTGTAATATTTTTCTTGGATTTCCGATCGCCAAGGCATTGTGGGTAACCATTATTTAGATTAATCCGAATAATCGAGTTTTTGATTGATCTGAATTCGGATAATTGGAGAATCAATGTAATTTTTTAAGGTCAAAGAATCAGACAAGTCTGAATTATAGAGATTAATCAAAATCTGGAGTCTGAATTTTTTTGGTGATTGCAACATTTTATCCTTGTATACATTATGCTAAAAAGAGTAAAAAAAGAAATGTCATAATGCTAAAAGAGTAAAAACAAACTCCTCATTATTTTTAAACACTTTTATTTGATTTAACTCTTCATTTCATTCAGAAAAAAACTTTTAAAAGTGATCTAAAATAATCGAACTTTTTTTCTTATTTATTTTTCATCTCGCTTCATTTACTGTTCTGCTCATTTGGGCTTTTAAAAGATTGAGTGCACCTCTTTAAATCGTCTGCTACTTCAAAGCAGAGTTTTCGATCGTTCTTTTAACCCTCTTTCCATTCGAAATTGCCCGTAAGGATGCTTAAAAGGATGGTAAAGGGAACATCTCATAAATTAAGCTCAAGTTGAAAGCTGTTAATGTGTCTTGCGTCTTAATTCCCACTTCTACTTTCATCTTTAGCAGACTTTCGAAAACTGTAGCATTCTTTATACGAAAGCCGTAATGGATTAAGCTGTCTTGTTTGTATAACTATGGTTATAAAAAGGAAACTTTTACCGCTTAATCAAGTTGGATTTATTTTATCCCCTTTCATTAAGTGTGGATATTTTTGGCATATTAATCAGTGTATGAAATTAATTTTACTAAAAAATATTCTTATTTAAAATGTTCTTCTTTTTTTTTTTTTCATTTTTGAAATTTCTTCTTTGTGAAGTTCAAACGCATATTTTAACGCATATTTCTTTCATGAAAACATAACAATTGATTTATGATTCTATACTTTTCATATGCAAACATATATGTCCGAGCCACGTTCTTTGCTGTATGGAAGAGTAACCATAATATTTTAAATGCCCGAGTTAGACTCGGGCTTAAACAAATTTGCCAATTACTCATACTCGAATCGTATTCGGGTTAAAATTGGAAATAATTCTCTCACTTTTTGTTCTTATTTTTTAAATATATTGCTCAGTTTTCTGCTTCTATTCAAAATACAACATTTTCAGAGATTAACTGATTTATTTTATATGAATTTTAATTTCCCATGAATTGCGTCATCTAGAGGTGAATGGAGATAAACTTATAATAAACTACATATTAATTTAAATAAGGAATTAATAATATAAATTACTGGCATGTGTAATAATGATATTTTAATAACATGAAAAACAAAAAAAAAATCATTTCTAAAAACGAATATATTTTAAGAAGTACTAAGTATATACTTAAAAGTATATACTTAAGTATATACTTTTAAGTAT
>JAPMOQ010057778.1:286040-356079 GCA_026543055.1 Argiope trifasciata
ATACTTAAAAGTATATACTTAAGTATATACTTTTAAGTATATACTTAAAAAATTATTTTTCCAAAATCTGAATTTAACTAAGCTGAATTATATTAACGCTCTATTGTAAAACATCACTAGGAATATTTTGGGGTGTACCTCATAGTTTCGAACCTCCATTAGATGACGAGGTTGACACTATGACGATGATTTAGGACACACCTGACATCCCTCTCTCCACACAATATTTCACTAATGAAAAGACGTATAACCTCGTGGATTTAATTAGCAATGGAACCCTTTGCTGGCGTTTTTTCAGTGGAATTGGGTCTCGAACCTAAAATGCTATAGTTCACAAGCTAGATGTTATTACCAGGCCAACACGGCTTTTCCGGAAGTTCAAAATCTGAAACGCCACCCTCACCATCTTAAGTTAAAAACCAAATGATGAACGATAAATCAAAAACGTAAGAACATATTTTATAAAAGTATTGATATCAAAACTAAATTACTGATAATTCATCACAAAGTTAAAGTTTATTACATTTGCAATCTTTAGTCAATTTTATGTAGTACATTTCTTTTAGCATCCGTATCCCTGATTAGTTTAGTTATATCAATGCCTTGTTGTAATGCAACACTAAAGCTATTTTGGGACGTACCTCATAGTATTGAACCGCTGCCATATAACGAAGACATATCTGAGCTAGTATCCCTCTCCATATCACACCACACCAGCGGGAGTGCGTTTGGCCTGATGGACTTAGCACATTAAAACTGGTGGACCTTGACGAAAGTATGCTAGGTAACGCGGATCAAATCATGGTACTATGACTCCCACCTTTAATGCGTTAACGTGCAACAAAAACGCCTTTACTTCGTCGAATCTGAAGCCCTCCAGTTCCGAATCCGAGATCCTACCGCCAGGCCACAACGGCCTCTTTATCCCTGATCAATTTTGCTTCACGTTAGAATTGTTATTAAAAATGCTTTTAATGTAAAAAATTTTTTGCCGAAATATTAAAAATGTGTTATATTTTCAATTATTAAGCTATCAATAATTAATTATACACTTAAAACCTCTATTAAGTGTTAAATGAAAATTAATTGTATCATAGCAATTTGTTATGGAATTTCAGAAACTATGTGATATATGTTCACAGAGGAAGGAAAAGTCTAAAAAATAAATAAAGTTGTTATTTATTATATTATTTGACAATATTCATTATAAAAACTTTATTTGGTTTGAAATTTAATTTAAGGTACCCTTTTACTTCGGTAAAGTAGCCAGGAATAGTAAATAAACTATTAAGACGGCTAACCACATAAAAAATACTATAAAACAGTTACTGTCAGCCATCTGAATTATTGACGACCTGGCGGAGTTGCTATCCTTCGTGAAGTGAAAGGGCCACTATTTTTCCAACCACTATTTTATTATATAAGTATATTATGACTTTCGGAGAAGAGAAGTAATAGTTGTCCTTTAAATTAAATCCACCAGTTTAAGATAAGACTAAACATACGCCAAAATGTTAAAATCATTTATCCAATAATGACAAACAACTTGAATGGACACTCATATCCCCTCTAAATGGGAGTATACTTTGAAATTATATTTATACAATGAGCAAAGAGAATTCTGTTTGGTTATTTATGCCAGCAAAATGATAAAATTAATTAATAAAATGCTGTCTTATTGTTGGAAGCAGGAGTTAAGCCAATTTTTTATTTTCCTATATTTCTAAAAATTGGAGAGTTGAAAAATACAGAAATCTTTGATGATCCGTCTAAAAAATGAAGATATTTTACATAAAATAAACAGTGGAGAAATCGGTAAAGTAGTTGGTACCGATTCATTATTTCAGTTTCTTTTCTTCACAGAAAATGCGCAATGATAATTGTCTTTGATATTTTTTTGATTTTTTGGGTAGGTAGATCATTATTGATTAATTTAAGAGAGTAAGTAGACCATTATTAATTAATTTTAAATAGATGTAAAATCATGTTTAAATTTACAAAATCGGACTTCAGGAACGTCCCCTGTCTTTTTTAAAACTCAATTGATCAATCAGCTTTTTCAACTATATCCATTATATATTATTTCAGCATATAACTTCCTTGAGTTGGTTATCTTCGTTTTTATGATGTCTAAAACTCAACGACTCAATCAGCTTTTTCACAACTTCAGGCATTAAGAACAATATTCCTTTAATTTTTTTTTTTCAAAATTAATTATTTTTTCCTTGTTTGAAAAATGATTGACCATAAAAAGAATAAAATTAATTAGCTTGACTGATTCCCTCTTAATTTTAGATTTAATAGGAAATAATTCTAATTTAAATATACATTTTGTTAATCTTGTTACTTTAACAATTTTGCGATTTGTACCATAAATACTGTTACGTATTTTAAACCGCCGGTTTTAATTTAGTGGAGTTATGGTGTGAAGACACAATCAGCAGGCCTCAGTAGAAATCAAATATGGTGCTTATTCAACACAAAGACAACAACTATTTACAGCTGAGATGAACACACAGAGGTACATAACAACCACAGCAGCCCACATGTAGTAATAAAGTTCACAACACGCAAAGCGGACTGACAGGATTCATCAGGAGAGGGAATCTTCGGAGCTTCGCTCTACAGTCTCTCTAGACGGCTGAAACTCCCCTATGTCTCATCTCGCTTAAGCTGCCGACTCACTACATCACACAACTGATTGTAAACAGTAATTCACCACTTCGATGTTGCTTCGCTCTCATCTACGAGACAAGCTAATATTTAGAGAATCTATCTACAATTCACCACGTCCAATTCACGACTCCGAATTTATGAGGACAACGCGCAACTTGAGAGTGTTGCCCTTTTACAGTTCCCTGAAGCAGCGTTCAGATTCTTCTATACCAATTAGGGTGTATCTCAGTTTCTATTGGGTGAAAATTCTCGATGTTTCCAGCATTATCCATTTTGTCGTCAAAGTCGCCAAATTGTCTGAGGTCAATGACGTAGCGCCCTATTAGTACTCAGAGGGCTTATCGTACAATGGTCTTTCTTACGATGACATTACCCGTACAGGGAAGCAAAATAACAGGTTCACAACAATAAGCTTTATTCAGCTTAGAGTATTTGTTTCTTTCACTGGACATTCAGAATAAAAATTCAGATTATTTTATAAAAACATGAAGTTATAATTTTATTTATACCTTTTTCAAGTAGCTAGTACTCTAAATTAGAAATAAACAGTGATTACTGGTTTGTATATATATATCAAGGAATATAAAATACAGAGTTTAATCACATTTTAATAATTCATTTTAAAATACCTTAAATATATTTACTTCAAGATCTAATTAAAAAAATCTCTTGAAGCTTACTCCGAATTTGATAAATTCAATTTATTAGTTCAAACAGATTATATGTATGTAAATAAGAAAAAATATTTTTCAGAAAACAATAGCGTGCATTTTAATTGCAAATATTTTTGAATGAATTCCTTAAGTATTTTATTTGCGTAGTAAAATACTGAAGAGTAGAACTGAAGAAAAAGGAATGCCAATAAATTTCTTTAACAACTTGAAAGTCAGGGATTTTTTTCTCCTAGAAACATAAAATTAATCAGTTGAGAAAAAGAGTACTTAAAGATTCATGTGAGGTAATACTAGAATATAAAGTTTTAAAAAAGTAAAAGTTTAAAGGGAAAAAATGTCTTCTTTAATATTAAGATCAAAAAGAAAAAAAAATGATTTTCTTTTCTTTTAAAGAGCTTTAAAAAATTTATATCTCAATTTAACTTAAGACCCTTCTTTGTCCCTCAAAAAAGATAATTATATCCTTCACTTTCTTAACCTTCCTGTCGATTTTTTTTCCTTTATCGACTTTTTTGTCAAGCACTTTAATGCTTTTCTTGTATATTAATTCTCTAACATAATTAATTTTTTTCTGAAAATTTACCCACACTTAATTTAAAAAAAACAATCAATTCTTTTAAGTTTTTGTTTTATTTCCTCTTATTACCCTAGTCATTATATCGTGAAGATGATATAAAAAATATGATTATATAAAAAAAAACCTTAAACTATGTAAAGTTTTTTTTAAAGTTAACCTCCTCGTATACTGTGTGTTATTGAAATATAGTGAATCATTTTCCCATCATTTGCTATTTATAGTTAACGCTTTTTGTCTATATTTTTTCTCCTTTTTCTCATTTCATGCAAATTATCATACGCCACTGGTACTGAAACAATAATGCATGAACTTCTCAAAAACTCTTCTAATTAATAAAAATTATTATCATATTTTTACACGTTTTTATCGTTTCACTTCAACTTTTTTTTTCTGGTTGAATGCTAATCTGATCCTCTTTTTAGCATTTTTCTCTGTTTGATACTCTGTTATTACTTACTAGCCGCCTTTGGCGACCAGATGGTTCTCCATGAGTAATGGGTTCTAAAATTTTCAATTAAATCACATATTCTTTAGCCTTGAAGTAACTCCGGGCATTGATTGGCCTGAAATTAATATTTTCTTTAAGATGATGGACTGAAAGTTCTAAAAGAACACATTTTCCTAATAATATTCTTTAATTTTATAAATCAGTCAGCTTTAATGATTGATTTAGAAGACTGATTGATGTAGCAACTTTTATTTAAAATATTAATAAAAATATTTTGTAAAATATGGCTCACAGAGCAAAGTATGGAGAAATCTAAAACTCATTATTCATAAATGCATTGTTTGACTCAAACTACATTAAATGTAATTATTTACTTCATTTAGATCAAATTAATAGTATTAAACAATATATATATGCCCATTAATAATATTATACAAATTGGCCATTGGAAAGGAGTTTTAATGCATATCCTGTAAAAATTCATATCCTGTAATAATAAAGATAATTTATTCAATTAATGACTTAAATATTGCAAACGATCATATAATCATATGCCTTGCATTTTTTAAAGAAAATATCACATTTTATATTTATTTTATTTGGCAACACGGTGATATAACCTAATTTTTACCCTATGACGTGCTCTTGCAGATTTTATAGAAACCTTAGGTTTGCATTTATTTTTTTTAGAAACTATCACATTTTATAATGAAAAAAAATATTGAATTAATGATACAGATATTGCAAACGGTAATAGAAATATGCCATTAAGTCGGGATTCCAATGCATATCCTGCCTAAACTCGATTAGGTTTACCGTAAAGAAGATTTATTGAAGTAATTATTTAGATATTGCAAACGATCATACAATCCTTTGCTTTGCATTTATTTTTTTTTAGAAAATATCACATTTTATATTTCTTTTATTATATTCAGTCACGTGTTAAAAGTTGCATTTCTTTAGATTTATTTTGCGATGATAGTTTTTTTTTTATTCGAACTTCCGGCATTCTTTTATTTTATCCAGTCACGTGATAAAAACATAATTAAAACATTTCTTTAAAAATTCGTCAAAAATAGAAGCTTACATTATAAATAAAAAAATGATACCGTTAGAAAGCTATTTTTTTTAATCTTTAAATTGATATAAAAATCATGTTTGTGCAATGATATTTTTGGAAGTTATAGCGGAAAAACGTCGAAATTTCGCTTAAATGTTAATTATTTCAACTTCTAATTAAAAATTCGAAAAAGGGGTTCCGAGGTGCACATTCCCGACCTCCAAGGTATACATGTACCAAATTTTGGTAGCTGTAGGTCCAACGGTCTGGCCTGTAGAGCGCCAACACACACACACACACATTGAGCTTTATTATAAGTATAGAAGTATGTAAACTGCACTATAAATTTGATACTCTGTTATTACCTGAACATATACTTTGTACTTTAGTGTTGATATTTTTTATTATCTGAGAACATATTATGTGCAATAGTATTAATTACTCTGAATATATGAGCTTATCATTAAACGGCTAATAATCTGATATCAAATATCCTGTCCCTCTTTGGATATTTCAGCAACACCTTTGAAAAGTGTTTATCCTGAATATTAAAAAATACACATTTCTGCAACCTTCATTAGTTAATATATTGTGTTTCCTAGTACAATTGCATTTTTATGGATTGAAGATTGAGAAAAATATTTACGAATGGAATTTTATACAATTAAATGCAATAATTGGCATCTAAAGTATTGAATTAATAGCATATAAAATGATCCGGCTATCCTTAATATAGCGCATCACACCCATTAAGAAATTCCACCACATCTTACTTCAGAACTTAATTGGAAAATAAATTTGGTTTAGAATTCAATATTTCTTTATTTTATTCCTTTGAGTAAATTAATCCGAATTTTAGTAAAGTTGACAGCGAAATTTTATGTCGAGGAGGCATAAAATGTAAAGTAATTTCCTTAAAACAACTTTTATTGATTACTAGCTGGTACAAGGCGCGTTGCTGTCGAAGAAGAAAAAAAAACATTCGAAATATCGTTTGAAATTAAAAATAACTGTCTTGCTTGGTTAGGAATGATAGAAAGAAAATGTTTATTTCCGAATAAAATACGAATCATGCTTATTTTATTCAGTGATGAATAGATTGATAGAAATTGAAAGATATATAAAGAAGAAACGAAAATAATATTCATTCTACTTTATTATCCAAGACTTTAGGGTTGGAATTTTGTTTTTTGTTTTTCCCGTCTTCAACGGTATAACTGCATATATTCAAAGTTTCATCGCAATCGGATGCGCGGTACGGCAACGCATAAGAGATATACACACAAACATTCACTTTTATTTATATAGATAAAGAATAAATTCAGTGTGTTCCTTACTGGAGTGACCAAACTAATACAATTAAATATTAAAATCAAAGTTCAAATTAACGTTACCAGACCTTGGTCAACATATTAGAAACATTCACCTTTTCTGTATAACATTTAAAAGAACTGAAAAAGGAATTAAAAAGAATATGACATTTAAAGGAACTTTTCTTACAATATTAGGGCTAACTTGCAATGGACCTCGTAATTTGCATTCACGGTCGGATGACGAGGACGACACCTGAGATGACACCCCTTCTCCAAACTTCCACACCAGACATGTGGGGAAACGTTTGGCCTCGATGGATTTAAAGTGCGACTGACTCCCTTACACGGCGTTTTTTGGTGGAATCGGGCCTCGAACTTGCAACCTTCCAGTGCCGAAGCCGAGAACTTACCAACAGGCCACTGTGGTCTCTATCTCGACCAAAAACATTAAAGCATTTCACATATTTCGTCTAAGAAAATACTTACATGAGGCAGGTTTAAATAGCTGCCAAATTTGCATTGTAGTTGCTGCCAATCACAAAACTTGCACACACAATAAAAAACCCGGCTTGGGTTTGAATCAATTTGTTTACATTAGATCATGGCGCGGAATTGAAAAAAACATTAGGACACCGTAAAATTCGGATCCGAAATAAATTTTTGTATGGGTTTTATAATATTAGATGCTCTGCAAATTGATTTCTTTTGGTGTCTATCAACTTAATGCATATTTTAAACCTTTTTTTAATGATAGTTTCTCTTTTACTGCGATTCACTTATTTCATATGTTTGAAGAAAAGACAACAGATCTGATAATTAAAACTGTTAAATGATAGAGAGAATTAAGTGTATTTGAAAATTAAAAGGAGTTACTGTAAAATATTGAAAATTTATGATATCCCTACTAGTACAACTATATAATACACTATTGTATGATACCGAAAAATATTTGCCATATTGTTGATTATAATTTAATATCCCGCAACCGGCTTTGATATTTATTTGCCACCTATTAAATGAATTGCCAGTACCAGATTTAATTATTAATCATAAAGGAAAATATAAACTCGCAGTAAAGCGAAATATAAACTACAGTAAAATTACAAAACATATTTTGAGGAGTTTCTTTAAAAAAATAGGCATGAAATATTCACAAATTTAAAAAATAATCGACAACTTTGAAACTTTTTTTTGTCCGTAAAGAGATAAAATAATTATAAGACATCTAGCTGACAAATCAGATTAAAAGGATTTTGGACATTTTGATAATGTCATATAACATCATATCGGTATCTTTATTTTCTATTACTAGTTTCCTGATTAAATATTAGATTATAATCTGAAAGTCCTAAAGAACCATTTTTATGAGTGTTTGGAGCCAGTTGAAATAAACTCATGAAAAATAAGGTATTTGCAAATTGTCAAGCGAAATTAAATTGCATATAATCCATTTCAAGTATTTAATTAATCAGCCTTATGATTGCCGAGAAGACATTATTTAATTAAATTTTCGTTCTATCCTGATTTTCTACAGCTTTGAAGTTTAACATTCTTTGATAGTCCACCAATGTTAACAAGTTTGTCATGAAGTTTGTGATGACGGTTAAAATTCTTTGACATGTAATCTATATGGCTTTGGTATATAATTGCAGTATACATACAATTGTAGTGCATTCTCTGCTGGAATTTGAAAATATTATTATGAATGTAAAATGTCAAATTCTATTTTGGTTTTAGTATTTCACTTTTAGTATTTGAGTTTTAATATTTATTTTATTTTTTAGTATTTAGGTTTGTTTTTTCATAATTATGCAAACTTCATTTCATTCTGTATCTTCACTCATAACTGTATTTTATATATGTTACTGTTAAAGCTCTAAAGCCACTCATGTGCATATTACCTAAATAATTAACAGATTGACTGATTTCTTCCATTAAAGTGTGGAACTAGCCATGTATTGTTTATTTAAGTAATGTATTGTTCAAATTTAAAAATGTATTTCTCTCCTTTTATTATTTCACAACATCCTCCTTCCAACTCAGTTTCTCGTGCCGAAATCCAATTGCCATGTTTCACTAGGGTCTAGTGATTGCAGGTTGATTTTATTTATTTAACTCGCATTGGTTGCAACATAACTAGTTCTGCTTTCAAATTCGCTTAGACCTGTTGTGATTGTGCTTAGACAAGTGAATTGTGATTACTTTTTAAAATAGAAAATTTAGCACCAAGTTTGCAAGCAAGCACCGAATTAGTGAGTAAAATGAAGAAAAGTTTATTCACATATCTCCATACTGAAGACTCAAAGTATAATGTTTTTTTAATGACAGATGAAAGTATGATTTCATAATTGAAGACGTAAAGCGAGTAAAAGTTTCCAAGATGAAAGGAAAATTACGAGATTACCAAATATACCAAAGATACGATGAATTAGGTATGAGGCCTTAAGTAACTCGTTATGCTTTTTTCAAATGCGTAAGAAAGTGGGGAAATGTTTGTTATTGCCGAAAAATTATTTGGCTCGTTGTATTGCAGATTAACGAGTGTCTAGTAGGTAATGTGTCGATTATCTAGGCACCTACAGTCGCTATAAGTAAAACTCAAACACCATAAGAATAAAAACTTGTTATGCCAAAATACTTTCACTAAAAGGAATTAGAAAAAAATGTGAAAAAAGAATTTTTAACACTAAATTTGCAATAAAACTGAAAACAAAATCAAATGGGACCAATTCATAAATTATAATTAGAAATTTAGAATCAAAAGTAAAATTTGTGAAATAGAGCCCACAAGTCAAATTCTGAAATTTATTGAAGGAAACCCTGAAAAACAAACGATTTTATTAACAAGATAGCAATATGTTTAGACTAGAACGCCTTCGAGTACATGTAAAATTTTTGAAAATCTCTATTCGTAAATATGAGATTAACTGAGTAGGGAAACAATATAAAAAATTATTACTTTTGTAACAATATTAAATAAAAGTATATACATAACTTCTGATAAATATTAAAAAATAAACCACTTTGCTATTAATATTCATTATAAGAACTGACAACGTGTCCAACGAAAGAGAATGAAAGAAAACTGAAAATAAAATTAAAAATTATTAACAGTTCTCAAGAAGGTGTTAATTTACAAGATGATCCTCTTTTTCCCAATCAGCAGTCTTAGCAAAACTTAATAATGAAAGAGAATAGGCAGTAAAGAAATGGAAAAAGTACTGTTTCTAAAAAAAACAAACGATTTTATTAATTACGCTCAATATTCTAAGGTGAAGATGAGTAGCTAGGGAAGTGAAGAAATGATGAAGCATGATGATACTTAAGCGATTTTTTTTTAATCATACTTTTCTTTATATAATGACATGGTTGGTAAGAGAAAATTAAACAAAAAGCTCGAAGAGAATATATATTTATCCCTTTAAAAAGCCTAAAGAGAATTTTTTTTCTAAGAGAGAGGGTCGGGCAAGTATCAGAACGAAAAAAAAAACGAAATAAAGAATAGAAGAAAATGATTTAAAGAAGATTAATACATAATGAAAACTTCAAAGCGTCTGAATAATAAAATGAAGGAAAAAAATATTTAAAAAACTAGACAGACAGAATAAAAAAAGTCGAATACATAATTATCCTTGGCGCTATAACGAAGGGTATTAAGTTAAATTTGGTAGATAAATTTTTTTGAAGGAGCATTAATTTTTTTTTCAATGAACCTAATTTCAAAGAAAAAAGTTTTTAACAAAGTGAAGAAATTGCTAAGATTATCTTTCTATCTTGGTTTTAAATTTTTAAGTATTTTGTCGCGTTATTTGACGCAGTGGATTAATAAAAAAGACTTTAAGTTAATTTCTCAAGGCATCAAATTAATTAATTATTATGTTTTTTATAACAATTCATTACAAATTAAAATAACCTTTTATAGCCATTGATATTTATAAAAAATGCTTATTTTATAAGTTTTAAACTGGTAAATATATTATCATGAAAATTCTGAAAAAAAGAATTTTTCCATAGAATCACATTTAATTTTTTTTAAAAGGTGATTTTTTTTTCAAAAGATTGTTAACGGGCTTCAAAATATAAATTCCATTTCGCTACTAATATATTAAAATATCGTCCTAAAATTATTTAATTTTTTACATTAAATTATCTTATGTTTAATTTAATATATTTTCGGTACACGATATTTTATTACAAAAAAAAAGATTTTGACAATATGTCTGTTTGTTATATTTTTATATTTATGCTATATTTTAAATCATTATAAATAATTTAGAAATTCACGAATTTTACGGCTTTTTTACAATAATACAATTTGTTTCTTAAAATTCATCAAACGCTTATTTTAATAACTAAATTACTTTTGATAATATGCAAACTTCATATCTTATTCAACTGGCATTTCCGATAATTGGAGGAAAAGTTATAGCATAAGTAAACAGACTCTCACTTTTCCGATATGTGTAGTTATGACTTGCGCTTCCCGATGTTGGATAGCGTATTTCCGTGAGTGTAATTGCATGCTTTTCACAATAAGGGGCTGGCATTTTGTGTACCCAACATTGCTTAACTATACTATCGTGGCATTTTGTGTACACATCAGTGCTTAACTATATTGTGGTGGCTTAGGAATCTTAACATTTTTCTTAAATTCCATAAATCAGTATTGGTTCGTATTCTGTTTAAACGTTATATATGATTGCAAATAATGGTTGAAATCCTTAGTTCATCCATTTAAAATTAATAAAACATTTCCCATCCTCAATAAATTTGGTTAAAAATACTTTTAGTTAAAAACTATAAACAACAATACTGAATATTAGATAACTTGGAATTATTAAGGCCTTAAATGTTAAACAAAAGATCCGAGCACTTGATCCGAAATTTAGTAATGTGGTAAAATTTGGAAACGGGAATCATTGGTTTTGATGGTAAAGAGTATCATCCCTCTTTATATTTGTTATAAAAGTGTCATCTTATTTATGGAAATAATGTCGTGCACACACAAAGTTAAATGCATTAAATGTTGTCTCAAAACGCCTGTACACACACAACAGAACACCTGTGCATACACGCTTGTCCATAAATACACATACTAAATCAATGAAAAATATTTTTTTTGAAATATACTTTGCTATATTATATTTTGGAAAAAAATGTAAACATTTGGGGAAAAATATGACGAAGTTACTATGATATAAATTAGTCTTTGGATTTAAAAAAAATGGTTCAAGTATTTTATTTGGCATTATAAGAGAAATTGTAAAATTTACATTCAAAAATGAAATTAAAATTCTGACAATAAATACTAACCAAGAAGTAATTACGTGTCAAATTGTTAACTCTAAAACCCATTTTCTACCCATAGAGCATTTTGAATATTTTTCACACCATGCACATTTATCAAGTAGAATGAAAATAAATTAAGGTCGTATCAAGCGAAAGAATACTATCTTGTCAGATTAAAATTAAAACTTTTAAATGCTGTATATCATAAAAGTAGATATTTTTTTTATCGACGTTAGCTACGTTGAGTTCGTGTTTCAGAAAGTAATTATCCTTTAAATTGCTTATCCTTAAAAGGAAAATTCTAAAATTCTTATTTTTCAATGTTACTTAATATAAATAAAATTCTTTGTAGTTATATAGGTGTGTCACTCACAGTTAATGTAGTCGTGCCACTCACAGTTAATGAAGAATTGGTGTGAGCAGAGGAAGACCATGTTTAATATATATCTACATGCATTAACACGTTGTTCAGTACGTGTATCGTCAGTGATTCATACATATTATTTAATTATAAATTTTCTTATCTATTACAATTAAACCCTAGACATACAAATAAACCCTATAATTCATCAAGTAATTCTAAGCTTTCTAATTTCTCTAGTATAAACTTTCTAAATTTGAATTCGATATTAATTCGTAAATTTTAATAGTAATAAACTTTTAGAAATTTTAGATATTTTCTTATCAATGAATATTAAAAATGAGCAAATAAGTAATCATCTTATTATATAGTGGTCCGAATCACAGGGATCAATTATAGCAGTGAACATGTTAAATTACTGTGTTGATTTCAACCGAAAATTGCATATTCCTTCTTTAAGGAACGGGAAAAAGATATTTTCAATTTTTGAAAGCATAAGATCAATTTCAGCTTTAATTAATTATAAATTAAACGAAATTTTAATTTTCTTCAGTAATTTTGGAGTAATCTGTATATTGTCATTCGAGATACAAAAATTTCATTTTTTATTACTTTATTTAAGCTGCTTCATTAATAAATAAATTCTCCTCCTATACCTTTAATTACTAAAACAAAAATGGGTTATTAAATATTTGATCAAAATTGTTTTTATTTTATTGCAACAATAAAATGTATTGTTGTAAATTATGCTATTTCTTTTTTTAAAATTTATTTGGCACTGTTTCTTAAAAGCAAAAATGTTTTCAGTATCTTTTATAGAAAATCCACAACTTCAGTTGCTTTACATGCTTAACACATATATGTACGCAATAATTGGAGTGAATTAATTAACATAAATGTTTAAGCATCGGTGTATCTTAATCAAAGAGGACACGTAATTGCATATTACCTATTTTAATTTTTTAGTGTATGCATCCGAAATTTTTTACACCTTTTCCACGTTTGCCAATCAAAGGTTTAAAATATTTAATCTATATATGCAATAATTATAATATATGTAATAATATTTTTAGAACTTATCACAGGAAAATGGTAAAATTTTCAGTTAACATTTTAACTAAATTTAAAGAATAAATGTTCTCAAGTGAATATTTCTAATTTTCAAATGTAATTTAGGTAAATTTGCTTTCAGTAAATCAAGCATAAAAAATTAAACAAAATCAACACACACACGCTACTTTGTTATTTTTAGATTTATAGAGGAACTAACAAAATCAATATTTGCATTTTCTAATATCTATTTCTTCAAAGATATCTAATAATCTATCCTGATTCTTTACTAATCTCTTTATATCAATAATTTCTAAAAATATTAAATGAATCATTATTATTCTTGCATTAATTAAAAGTTTTATTCATTTTCAGGAATGGTTTGAAATATTTCTAATGAAGTATTCCTATATTCACTGAGGACATGGTGGAAATCGTGGGAAATTGAAGCACAAAAAAATAATTGAAAAAGGTATGGGATATGTTTTGTATTTACAATCTCATCAACACTTTATCTAACAAATTGCACCTTTTGCATTGGTAGTCAGTAATCGATAATGCAGGTCGAATAAGGAATTACGGCATTTGAAATAAAAAAAAAGCAACAACAACTGGGTGGGAATAATGGGAATGCATGGAATGAGCACATCTTGTTCATCAACTTTCCATTAAGAATAGGTTCTCCTATTGGTCTTTTAATTCTGATGCGCGTGATCAGGTAGCCAAAAAAGTTATCTTTCAGTTTTTCCGCATGTCGATACTGAGATTCTAAAGCACGTGAATTTGTGATTCGTAAACGGTCTGCTTGATTGCTCGTTGTCGTTCTTCGTTTTTTTATTCTTTGAGAAGTTCGTATTGGCTTTTTCTACTTGTTGAGCTGGGGGATCTATTAAATGACGAACTTTTGTGGATAAATTAATTTTTGTTATATCAATCAACAAGATATATGCTTTTATTGCCAAAATATCATTTTCCAATTAACTAAATAAATAGAAAAATTACTGCTTAGACTGAAAAGTTTCCATTATACACTGACTACCAATAAGTATTTAGACACCCATGCAAATCGCGATATCTAGAATTATGGTCTGGGGTTTTTTCGCCTGGTATGGGCTGGGACTCTTGGTCCCCATTCACGGTAAGCTCAACTCCGATGCCTACTGCACTATTTTGGATTACAATGGGCTTCCTATGCTGTGGCAGTTTTACGGGTTGGACCCCTGTTACTTTCAGGACGGCAACGCAAGTTGTCATGTTTCGACGTTAACCAAGGCTTGGTATGGTGCCATGTTCATCGAATGGACTGGCCTGTCCAGAGTCCAGACCTGAACCCTATCGAGAGCCTCTTGGACGAGTTACATCGCAGAATTCAGGGGTGCACTACCCGTGCAAAATCGGTGAAGGAACTTCTATGTCTTCTCCAAGCCGAGTGGAAGAAAATACTACTAGCTGTCATACAAAGACTTGTGGAAAGTATGCCCAGTAGAGTCCACGCTGTAATTACCTCTCGTGGAGGCTCTACCAACTATTGATTTTGAGTAAATTTAGTTTTTCTTTTCTATCACAGGTGTCCAAATACTTATTGGTAGTCAGTGTTTATAACTTACATTTATCGCTATTACTAATTATGATTTGTATGTGAGAGAAAACCCTGAATCCTTGGATCTGGACATCTCGAATTCGAGTTCAGGTTCAAGCATGATAATTCTCTATCCTATGTTTTATCTGTGACGTGAAAAAGAGCGTGCTGCAGAAAGGGGATCCTTTCCCTCAGAAGCTATTGCGCCCCTCTTTCCACAATGTCTTGGACTTGGTTTGAGTTGAAATTCAATCCAAGGGGGATAAGCAACAATATACTGAAATTGAAATATTTTGGCTAAATTTCAATGCATGAACTTTCTATACATATATTTTAGTATAATACAGCGTATTATTTTAAGGACAATCCGCTTTTATTTTGTAGCATGCATATAATTTAATATGAATTCATAGAAGTAAACTGAAATTGGTGCTCTACATTATTTCGTTTAATTTTCAGAAATACTTAAAACTATTTTGTTAATATTGATCAAATCAATTAAACTTATTCGCCGACGTTCTGACATCCCGGAAATCCCGGGTTCATGTCAAGGTTCGGGCATGGTTGTTCTTCTGTGTTCTATCTGTGAGGTGTGTGAATGTCCCCCCCCCCTGTAAAAAGGGGTTCTGTAAGCGAATGTGAAGCATGAAATAGCTATGCTGTACTCTTGGTCCTAGTTGGTGCTACTGAAAAAACAAGATAGACTCATTTCGGTTTATATCTTTGACAGTATCTGTCTGCGGGCTGTTAAAGTTTCATAAGTAACAACGAGCTTAACTTGTATATCTTAACCTGTATCGATTTTAATTGTAATAATATCATTCGATGTTACTGAATTCCTTGAGTGTATGCAGAAAAATAAAAGAACAACAAATGATATAATCTTTTAAGGCATACACACACATATTATAACTATCATAGAATCGGAGGAGATGAAATAATCTGAATTCTTAAGCTATTTACATTTGTACCAAGTAAGTAAAAAACAATGACAAAAAATGAAAGAGAAGAATTTAGCTACATGTTATAGAGATCATACGGTATGGAATCAAAGCTTCAATGAATAACTTTTTTTTAAATTTAAAGATTTATAAGTAGTTAGATTCGAAAATAGTTTAATATTAACAAATACTGAATACATCAGAGAATTATTCATATAATTTCAAAGTCTTGGCACTTTTTTTTCTAAATTTCATTCGGATGTTTAGAAGTTATTTATGTTAGTTCGCTTGTAGTTTTGACAAAATCTCGGTTACATGTTTACTATATTTATTGCAATTATCTAGAGAGTATTAAGCTTCACGTATTTAACTGCTGATGTATTTTAATTGTGTTAAACATACTAAGTATAAATTTTCTTTGGAGTAAGGCATCTACTTAATTAAACTTCGCAAATCTCTAAGGATATTCATAACTATTTGTACGAAAAGCTCTAGGGATATTGACAACTATTTGTACAGCCATTAATACATATCCAGAGGACAGAACTCGAGGTAATGAGATGATATTGTTTCACATGGGAATTAATTAGCCGGAAATCGCAGATAATTGTATATGCAGAGACGAACGCTGAAAACACATGTCTGGCAGTAAACATTAGATCATGTAATCGATATGTTCACCAACAAGGCTCGTTGAATAGAGAGGAAATGATTTGCAGTGGATCTGAACCATTCACTAATTCTAAATATATATGATATATTTCTATTATTTTCTCTGTTTTACAAATAAGTTTTAATCATCTAGAGATGAATTATGTCTGGTTTTTAGAATATATGTTATTAGGATTTATATTTCTGATGACTAGAATGTCCGGGATTTATATTTCTGATGACTAGAATGTCCGGGATTTACATTACCCTTGAACGCCCGCCGGACTTTTTTCAATAGCGCGATATAGAATATAAGAAAATAATTGCAAGAACTAAATAATTGCATGGGTACTGTTAAAAAATTGCAGCAAAACAAATTCCTAATAAATTATTTCTTCAAATTATTCGCTGTCACTTTCACACACACTTTCTTCTTCTTTTTTCCATGTTTTCATTGGAATCTAAATTAGATGATGATTTAAACCTAGATTAAATTAGGACAAGACATCTTATCAACTATTTATTCTGAAAGAGCTCTCGCATCAAATTAGCAATTTCATCAAGGCTTAGATATTTTCTACGAACCATCGTTTCAGGGTGTCTGCTCTCCTCAAGGCTCAAAAATCAAACGAGGTGTTGCAGATAAGCAAATGCTCTGTGTGGAAACACTTAGACACAACAATTTTTGAATTTCATTCATTTCCGCTGTGAATCCAATAACACTACATTCAAAGTCAAATGGGGAGTTAAAAACCTTACTTAAAAATTTTGATATTTTAAAAGCCATTAGTTTTTTTTTCATAGCATTTAACATTTCAGATTTATTTATATTCTTGAGGCCAAATCATCTTAAATCATCGATTTTCTCAGCTTTTGACATTTTTACAACACATCCGTCTTTCATTTATACGTTTTATGATGGAATTATTTAAAAATCCTTGTAGATGGCGCTGCTTGATCAAAGTTGGACTTGTGAAAATAAAACACACTATATCATACCATATCATCAAACTCAAATGTGCGATAGTACTTTAACAAGTTTGATTTTCTTAGTGAACTATCATTTGTTGAACGACAGCTATTCGTAATGACAAATTACATTGATATCGAAACGACACAAGTGGACGTTCTATTTGTAAAATCACTCCTAATTAACCTAGTACTACAAAACATTTTCTATGTAATTACCACGAAAAATAATTAAAAGTCGCAAACAAATTCAAATTCCCTGCTAAAATGCGGAATGGAAAACAAACTAAACAGTCTCTGGTGTGCGATCGACACCAGTGAACGTTCTAGTGTTAAAATGCTGAGTATTGGTTTTTCCAGCATTAATGAGTTTTTGGAGAAAGGAATATCTAGTACATAAAATACAAAGCAGATTATTTTAAAATTTATTTTGAGCTAATAAAAAACTTAATAATTTTTTCACATTTTGACTTTTATTACCATGTAAAAATAAATGCTTTTTACAGAGTTTCATTTCAGTCATAACTTTGATACAATGTGCTAATTGATAGAAGAATGTACACATTTTTATATGCATGAGAATTTAACTCATTTTTATTTAATAAATGAAGAATCGCAAGTATGTTCCTTATAACACATTCAGAAATTCGTCTTTTGTTATTGAATTTACAGCAGTGGCAATTCAAATTTGCATACCTTGAAGAATATTATCAATATGTTTCATCCATATACTCTACATCTAATTGTGAAGTTCTAAGCTTTATTTTTTCATATGAATTTCCTTTGTGTATGCTCTATAGTAATTTGATAAAAGCTGCGATATAATCAAAGAGTGTGATATTTGGAATCATCAACTCTAATATTGGTCTCCTGGTAGGATAGAAATGGTATAGAAATTTCAACTTAGTCAATATTGTCTTGTTTAGTGGTAAAGTTTTGACTAGTGAATTGGGTTACGATTGAATATCAATAATTATGGACATTATTTTTGTAAAGTTTGTTTTAAATTTCTTATCTTGTATTTTTTATTTTTAATATTTCCTATGCTTTTATGATCTACTATTTGATATTGTATGACATGTCTAATGATTGAATTATATACGAGCCGGCTACCTGTCCTTAGTTTATGGTTACTATGCAACAACCCATTTATTAATATTTGGCTTCGGCGATTGCCGGAACTGGGTTTTATATATGTTATTTGAACATGAATTAAGTTCTTAGTTTTGTGTATACAATTATTGCTAGGAATTCCTTCTACCATCAGCAAATATACTTATGAAATATCAGCTCTTTGTTTAATGTATAACCAAATTTAACTAGCAATACAACAACGCATATTACAGCAGACAGAAACTCAACGGCTTAGAAAGAATAATTTTGTGTCATTTTCTCATAACTAGACAACAACGCTACTCTTACCGAGATTGCTCAAATGCAAAAAAAAAGTCTTTCTTCTCATTTTTATTTATTAATAATAGTGTGTATTATGGCAGTGTATAATATACCTTTATCTATTTTACTTCAGTATTATAAAGAAATATTTTAAATTTGCTCTTTCTAGAATGATCTTACATTTTGTAACAGAAAAGTTAAACAAAATCTGAAAATTCCACGACAGTCAATGGTATAAAAGTCAAACAGGTTCAATAACAAATAACAAGGTTCATTCAACACAAAAACACGAACATACAGAGCAAAAGACAAAACCTACATAAGAACTACAAATACAATAAGCAAGCAGCAAATCCGCAGTAAGCAACCGTCACAACACAAAACGCTGCGAAAAAATTCCACAGGAAAACAGACTTCACAACTATTCAGGTCCCTCAAACACCTGCGGTTTCCCATTATTTACTCACTTGCTTTGAGCTCGACTGCCAACTAACTAGAATTGCAGTATTAGACTCGACACTAGTGGCTTTTCAGCACACGATTCAATATTAGACACAAGTAATTGTTTAGGATTTATATATAACTTACTAATCACATGAACTAAACTCCATAAGTCTACTCAAACTCATTTCTCCTATATTTTTATAGCTCCCTTAGTAGGACACGTAAATTTCTAACTGAATCGGAGTAATTAGTGTCCTGAATCTCTTATCGTCAAAATTTCAGATTTTAAAACTTGTTATTTCGTCGTCAGCTATGGAAAGCTGCAAATGGCCTCCAAGTTTCTTGGCCAATCAATGCTGGTGGTTATTGAGTAGATATCATACACTACAGGGCAGAATTCTCTATAAAACTGTCTTCTTTTTGAAAGAAGACCTGTGAAAATAATTGCACTTGGGAGCAAAAATGCAAATTTATAATCATATCACCATATTTTTTTTTAAAATATTATTTGTAAAATCTAGATGTAATAATCTTTAAAATGAAAAGACATGCCATATTTTGAATCAATACATACAATTCTTTTCTTACATTTTTTGCAAAGAGTAAACAATTTTCCTTCAGGCCAAGAACAGAAAACTAAATGCTCTCTCTTACAAAAGCCAAGCAGGAGTAGAAGAAGAAATTTCAAACTACCATTGAGACAAAGGTCAAAGAAATGAACGATGTCTCAATGGTACATTCAGACATAGATTTTTTTGAAGTTGAAAGAATATTCTTTTTGCTCTGAGTCGTTACAGAATCCATCGTCGTTACCTCTAAGTGATTTTCTTTGGCTTACTGCATCAGATTTGATTCTACAATTCTCGTAAATATTCTATTTTTCCTCCCAAGAGGGCAACAAAAAATGAAAATCATCATAGGCAAAAATTCTTCATGCGTAGGACTATAATTCTCTCTCTATTTTCTCTTACAACCTTTTTGTCTGAAAAAGAACTTGTTCCTGAATTTGATTGAATTCAATAGTAAGAAATTTGCTGAAATTGAATTTTGAAACGAACGTCTGAGTTAAATATCGTTTAGGAATTCTGGAACAGGAAAAAAAACAACGATTGGCTCTTGTTACCAAATGGTCGTCATAATTGGCTTTGCAAGGGTAAGATGGGTAATCTCCCTTAACACCATCTGCCGCTACTTAAATACAATTCAACAGTTATATATTTTATAGTCATGTATTTATCTTGGATCCAGCAAACGATTTTATCGATATGCATTTCTTAAACGGTGAATTCTTAGGGCATGTTGAAAAGTAAATTTAAACTTTTGGTGACATCTAAAATACATTAAAGAAATGGTATAAAAATAATAATACTAAAAATGATTAAATGCAATAATAAAACGATAAGCTCAAATATTATTTTCATTGGAGTTTAATGATAAAATGAGGCTTAATATATTTATATTGATCTAGATGTAATATTTCTAGATATTATTATATCATAACTAGAAAGGGTTTAAAAGTAGTAAATCTTAGATTGTTAATTTTCAAAAATTCGTACTATTTATAGTGATAGGTGTGCCGTGATGCTTTTATTGTATTTTACAAGTAAATGATCTGAAATTGATTTGAAGAAACTTCGGAACTATATGAAAGATGTTCGATAATTCCAATATAAATTAAATAATAATATCGAAATTTCTAGCCAATTTATAGAATAATATTGTGCTAGAACTGACTATGCCCTTCTGAATTTAACTTTCTATTAATTTTTGATGACCACAGGAAGTAGTGAATTACTGTTATGAGTTGACCTGTTATTTCTTTCGCATGGAAGCCTTTTCTCAGAAACAAAACTGGTCATTCTTTCTTGCCGTTATGGCAGAATAATTTCTTTATTTCAAGTGAGGAGATACCGGATATATTTCAAGTTGTGCGGCTTTTACTTGCCCAAGAAGAATCTTAATATTTTTATTCACAGAAAGTAAGAATGTTACGGGAAAACATTGATGTATCAAAAGAATATTTTCATCGCAATTCAAGGGTAAAATGGAGCCTAAAATATTTTCATTTATATATATATATATCCAGTGCATTTAGACATTTTTTAAAATCATAATTAGGAATAGTTTCAGAATGGAAACTTCCATATAGCTGGTTTTCAAGCAAACGCCCTGTTTATTATTATAGGTGCATCGTGAAGCTTTTAATGCATTTGTAAGTGAACGAACGATCCAAGATTTTAGGCATGAAATATATTTATTCATTCCGATATAAATTTTTAAGAAGATCGAGCCTTACGACCAATCTGTGGATTAATATTTTACAAGAACTGACTAATCTGTGAACTAATATTGTACTATGCTCTTCTGAATTTGACTTTGCGTTAGTCTTTGATATCTACAGGAAGTACAGTTTTCAGGTCAAACCTTTATTTCTCTAGAACGTGAGCTTTCTTGGAAAAAGAAATCTGGTCATCAATTTTATGTCGTTATGTCAAAACAATCTCTTTCTTGCGTCTGAGAATATGTCGTATATTTCATGTTCTAGGCTTTTTATTTTCATCAGAAGAGTTTTAATGTTAAAATTAATATTTTTAGAAACCTACAATACGAGTGTTATGTTGGAGTTACACGGCAGATCATGGTGGTTTACTTATAATGTCTGGCTTTTGGATCCCAAGATGATTTCACCTGATCTGATTCGACAAGACCTTTTAGAAAGAGTAGATGTATGTGACCTCTTAAAATACATTATAAGACCTTAAAGGATGTATTATGAACGCGTGTACCAAACTCTTTCACCAAATGCCATTCTTTATTCAACGTTCGCAATTTTAAAATCAAACGAGGATCTAAATGTGTCTCACAGTTACCTGGGAAAATGTGAGCATCTAAAAAAAGTATACTGTCATTAGTTGTATTCTAGAGATTTTAGCATTTCAGATTTCCGACAGTAAATTAAGAATTCTCTATGATTACAGGCGTAGACTTTCTAAATTAATTCGAACAGACTCAAATGACATGCCAATCATGTAACAAGAATTATTAAGAATAAATACCTGAATAACTACTGCCCTTTTTCAATAATTATGGCTCAATATTTAGTGAGAAGAAAAGTCACTAAAGTCACTTTAGAAGAGACGGAAGTGGATGCGTAAGATAATTATTATTTTTATTGAAGCATAGTAAAATTAGTATAAACCTGATCTTGAAAGAAATAAGAGATTGGTATTTGTTCCATCAATGGCTGTTTCCAGATAAACAGATCAAAAAAGTTAATTCTTTTAACACAAGAGCGCCCATACACAAAAACAAATTGAAGTTTCAAGTAAATAATGGTATCAAATATAAGTTCAAAGTGGAAAGCTATCATCAGTAAACAACATCAAAACAGTCAGCATAATTTTTTAAAAAAAAAGTGTTTAAATTAATATATACGGTTAGCTTACAGCAGCAAATCAATTTAAAATATTATTTTATATGATATTAATACATAGATATTAACAAAAACTAAACATTATTTGCCATTTGGGCAGATAATCAAAATTTTTTAAATACAAATATACTTATATTACGACATTTGTTGTCGAAATTATAAGAAAAAAATAAGTGCGAACCATTGTCACTAGTTACCGTAATGTCATTTAGCTTTATTTATTCTTTTAAAGTTAATTAATGCACTTAATTAAGTGACAAATGTATGTTTTCGTATTTCTCATTTAATGCACTAATTTTTCAAAAAGTTAATTAAACTTGAGAAAAAGGGGAATATATCATGTACAACATAATTAAGCCAAAAAAAAATGCCACTTTTTATAACTTTTTGTTGCAGAACTAATTTAAACTATCGTACTTTTTTTCTAACACAAAATGAAAACTTTTCGTTAGCCGTTACAGAAGAAATGAAAAAACAAATTCAAAACAGGATATTATCACCTTCCAAGATGAACATAGTTTACAAGTTATTTTTTATATGTGCTTGTTCAAATTAAAAGGGACGTTAGATTTTGGGATGTTGGACAACGTTATAGAGAGAAAAGAAAAGGAAATAGACATGTAGGTTTCTTTAAAGTAACAGAAAATTTTAAAGGAAGCCCTACAGGTTTTAAAACCAAAGAGTACGGAGGAATAATTGTGAAAAAATTCTCTACCATATTTGCTTTTTCCAATATGTATATTTGTCATTTATGTATATTATATTCATATCACATATATTCATCATATATGTATATTTATGATTTGTTTAATAATCACTTATTAAATAAAATTTTACATAGAGAATGCGCCTTCATATTCATTAAAGGTCTACTAAACAAGTAATATAAAAAATTAATTGATTTCCAAATTAGGTAAAAAAAAGAAGCATTTTATTTTAGTTACTTTTCATTAAATAAATATAAAACACATTATTAAGTATCAAAAAATGATTTATTTTCGTAAGAATCAAACTCGCATTCTTCAAATTCATGCGAAATATTATATATATATATAGAGAGAGTAATTATTAAAAATTATTAAATATCAAAAAAATCATTGAGTTTTGCAAAAATGGAACTCACATTCTTCAGCTTCACTTGAAAAATATTGAAATCCTTACATTTTACCGATTGAGCTACTGCCTGAGGATTTCAATTTTCATTGCAAACTGATAACACTCTATTTAGGGTATTAAAAGTGAATTAAATTTATTGAATGAATTATGTTTGAAATAAACTGTATTAACATCACGCAGCATCCACTACAAGTTTAAAAAACAGTATTTGAACTTGAGTACAGGTATAAAAATTTGATTAACGAATAAAAATATGATTATGTATAAATTAGTGTTAACTGATAGTAGGAAATGAAAAAATAACATACGACCAAAATATTTTATAATCAAATTTAAGAGACACATACTTTTTTTAATCTTTGGAAGGCGATTCCTAATAAACCCCACTTTTTAGAAAGAAAGAAATTGGTTAAAGCAATACATTCAATTGTAACAAAAACTATAAAATAACCTCCGACATAAACATATTTTAAAAAAATAATTGATGTAATTAATTGCAGTAGAATTATTTAATTTTTTAAATAGTTGTTTTATTTGAATTCTTAAATTATAATTTGTTATAAAGTAATAATGTGGTATCTTAGAATTCGTTTTTTTTTTCAAATTTAGTATCAAATGGAGACGGCCTTATAAAATTTTAAAAATAATTATTATTAGCTAATAAACAAATAAATAAGTCTTGGAATTATTAAAATAATGTTTTGTCGTCTACTTTTTTAAAATAATATAATGCCATCTGTAATCCATTATCAATATACAAATGCCAAAAAAAAAAAAAAATCCTGGTTGCATGTAAAAAGTTGATCAGAAACTTTCATTTTCACAAACGTAAAATATGTCACAATAAATATAAGCACTTAGTAAAACATGTTCAGTTGGTTTAATAAAACTTGATAAATGTTAGAAGAAACCGAAAGTTGATAAATTACATTTTTGTGTTATGACAAAAGGTACTTACTAGTAAGCTGCCTTTTTATAGGCTTATTGAAAAAATGAAAACCATATTTATTTTTTCAGATATTGAGTGCTATCTAAAGATTCTTTTTGAAGTTTCAGTAATTTTAATTCTGCATGAGAAGCTTAATACTTTAAGTGATTTTTTATATTGGCTTTATTTAAGGAGAGCTTAAAAAAATCCTTTTTTTTTCAAGTTTTTCAGTAAACTCTTTCATTTTGAATAGAAAGATTTCGCGTGACTTCGAAACATTTTGGTTGGTAAATTGAATTAAGCTATTTAACTTTATTTTTATGAAATGTTTTTCGTAGTAGCATTTTTAAGTATAAAAACTGAGAGAATTTATTTTTTTATATTTAAACAAGATTTACTGTTTTTAAATTGTCATATGAAATGAAGCTCTATTGGTTTTTAAAATATGATTACCGAAGAGTACTACTTCTTTTTGAATATTCTGTATAATATTATATATAAAAAAAGGTACATTTAATTATTTTCAGAAATAAGACAAAATTATCAAGATGATTTGGTAGTTCTTTTATTGAATGAAATAGAAAAGGTTAAATACATTTAAAATTTATTAATATTATTATCTATATAAATAAAAATGAATGTTTGTCTGTACGTCTCTTATACGTTGCCACATCACTCATCCGATTACGATGAAACTTGGAATACTTATTACTTGCACTTATTTGTTTCTATTGAAGATTTAAAAACAATATATATATAGTATATATTGACAAACTTAAAGTTTGGAATACTTAAGTTTAAAAAAGTAGATTTAATATTATTTACGCTTTTTTTACATATCACTCAATTTCAATGAATATATTCATTTCCGATACAAAAATAAATATTATTCTTTTTATCCCTCCTAATTAAACCTAATTAATTAATTAAACATACTGTTATTTTAAATTTCAAACCATATTTCCAAAATTATTTCATCTTTGGTGGCAACACGCCGGGAACCAACTAGTTAGTATATATATTTGAGTGTTGAATGAAAAACTTTGAAAACTGATTCTAATCTCATGTCTTTAAAACTACTAAAAAAGATAAATAAATAAGTGAACCTTTTGAAAAGGCATATAATAAAAAATATTTATTTAATTAATTATTAAATTTATTTAAATATATATTCCTAATAGAGCTTCCAAATACGTTCAGTTGATGACTATTAGCAAATATTAGCTTGACCACATTTAATAGCTCTCAGAAAACATACTTGAGCGAATAACGTTAAACAGCAACCTTCCAGCTTAATGTATTAAATTAATTACATTTAACGAACGAGGGGTAAAATTTCGCATAGACAACAATGGGTCTAGAGTGTCTATCATAATTCCCTTAAATGGGAGTTTAGGGCCTTTTAGTATTCACAGAGTTAAACTGCGTTTATTGACAGAAAAAAATTACATATTGCATGCAGTACTCTCATTAGCAAAACATCTGTTCATTCTTCTGGAAAATACATGACCACATTTGTTTGATTAATCTTATAATTTAGTAATAATTTTATTTCGCATATTTTTTAAAACCAATTTTAATTATTTAAATATAATCCTGCTTATTAAAAACAAATTAAACGTTTCAAATACTTTAATTTCAAGTACACCATTTTCTATAATTAAAAATATTCCTTGCAATTTATCAGGCTTACATGCAAAAGGAGTTTTTACTAATTAAAAATACATCTACTCATGAATTATTAAGGTATCGACGATGTTAAAAACATTGGTTTTCGGCCGAATTGGTGATTTTTTTATTGTTATTTTTTACAGTTCAGACTTTCCACTTTCCAAAACAGTTTATTTTTTCTGGAAAAAGGGAGCCTGACCTATCATCCAGTGAAATTTTAACCCCTTCCTTCTCGCTCCCGTGAAAATGACGGGGTGAAATTTTTACCTCTATTTCTCGCACCCGTGATATTTCCGAGCTGGCGTATTCAAAAGTAATGCGCCAAAAATATGAAAAGAATCTATTTCTTATGCCCAGAATCATGTTTATTTCACAAAATATACGCCAGATGGCTGCCCTAGACTATTTGTTATGTTTCTAGAGATAGCCCATTTATTTTAAACTAGATGTCAACAGAAAGGAAACTCAGTACTATTTTCCTGATTGTGATGTTGGCCTATGCATCTCATGCTTTAAAATTTATCAAACAAGAAAAAATTACTAGTATTTATTTACATTATGTGTAAATGCAATAAAATTATGTTTGAATGCTGAGAACACATAATTTTTTTTATTTTCTCTCTTTGTTGGAAAGCTAACATTCAGTCATAATAACCCTCAATGTTGGGTTTTCAAATGCTTTTTCGATTTTTTTTTTAATTTCAAGCTAAAAATTAATTAAAAATTTAAAATTGAATGCAAATATTCTACATGCACTCAGTTTTATGTGATTTTCTTGAATAAAAAAAATCTCCACTCTTATGACCATTTTCTTCAAAATTATGCGACCGTTAATCAAAATATATTTTTCAGCTAAACACTGTCTTCAATTTTCTTAAAACTTTAATATTCATAAAAATTCTTCGCCCTTAACATGGTATCTCAAAAACTAATAGAGGTATTTACATAAAAATTTCAGTGTGTGTTTTAAATAATATAGACAATGAAATGAACCAAGTTTTACTATTGACGAAATACTTTTTTATTTATAGATGTTTTTAGAAAAATTTGGTTACGAATTTATGGAATAAACGTATATATACATATATTTTTACTCATAATTTCTTTGAATCTCAAGATTTTTCTTAGATTTTGGTTCATTTCATTCATCATTCTGTTCTATAACTTGTATACAAAGAAAAATAGTATTCCTGCGTTAAATTTCATAGAAATTTACTACTTATTTTCCTATTTCTCAAAATATATTATATTTTGAAATAATTTTTTTGTATTTATAGCCTTTTGCATCATGATGGACAATACATCTAAAAACAGAAGTTTTAAATAATTTTTAAACAATTCAATTTTTCAATTTTTTTTCTTTCGAACGTAGTCGGATACCTTTAATAAGACATTAAATAGTCACTCCAAACAACCTTCGGGAGGGAGGGCATTGTATCTGAATGAAAGGCCGACACGTATATTTACACCAGTATTAAGCGTAGTTATAAAATAGCTACCACTGATTTATGTATTCACCCCTTCAATATGAAGTTTGAGCGGCATTTGAATGCCACTAACAGAACTACGCGACCACAACTGTGCCATCTACTTAAACGAGAATGCGCTTATTTATCAGTCGACATTTCATCTATGAATTTGACACATCTCAGTGGAAAATTATTAATATTAAATAAAATTCACAGCTTCACACCTGGAATTGACAAGAAAATATACTTTAGTATTAATAAAGATGAAAGTGTGAGTATGTGTGCGCTGGAATTCTGTAGACTAGACAGTTTCATATAAGATTTCATAAATTGTCATTTTAAAGACATTTAATTAAATTAAATGACATTCCACGTAAACAGGATCCTTAAAACCCATCTTTCCTAAGATTTATTAATCTATAATTAAAAGGAGGAATTAATATATATTAAATTGCAGATGATATTTATTATATAAGAATTTCAAATGAAGCATTTCATATGATTTTTGATCACAACATTATAAAAGAGATCTAATGTTTGTTTGAGCCCCATATGATTCTATATTCATCATGTATTACAACTGAAATTAGGTTAAGGAGTGATTGTTAAATTTCTTTAATTAAGGATAATTAAGGAAATTATTGACTGAGGATTAATTGCAAGATTAAATCATTTTTTTAAATATCTTGTTAATGCAATCGATGAATTGCAGTCGCCGATGCTACTTAAAATAAATAATATTTTCCTTCGTTATTTTTTCTTTAATTTGTATTCATCTATTCTTTTTTTTTCTGTTAGTGAGTTTATATTTGCCCCGAATACTTTTTATGGAATTATTTCTGATTCGAAAGTAGGTTTAAGTCACGGATAAAGAGTTCATTGCAGGAAAAAAGACTTCAAACTCTGTTATTTATATATATATATATATATATAGTGTAACGAAATATTTCTTGTGGATGTATTTGAAGGCAATCCAATAGTCATGATCTCACAAAAATAAAGCTCTTAATTAACTAACTCTAAAATTTTAAAGTATCTCAAAGCAATAGCACTTGCATCAGTCAGCAAAAAGTATCCAATTAATAAAAATAACACTGCGCCTTCAATTGCTAGCTCAACAGCTTGCCTGCTGTCCAAACCTGCAACTCCGCTGCCCTTGGTCCATGAGTGAGTGTGGTTAACGGAGTTCCTAGGGCTCCATTGACTTATGCCCGGTAATGGTAAACGATTAAGGACATTGCGTTCTGTGTTTTACCGTTTCCGTCTTGGAGGCTAGAACTTCCGGTGAATGTAGTATTTGCTGGCTGGGTAAAGGCGTGAGGTGGCGTGTGTCAGGACTCATAACGATTGACTATTGTGATGACATGGGTGAGGAGGTATGCCGCCTTTACTGAGATTATCTATTATGGGTTCTGGTATTTTAAAAGTTTAAAAGAGGAATTAAGATATTTTTAAAGTTATAGGGAGGGAGATATTTAGGATAGAGACAAACAGTAGCATGTTGCCCTGTCTTTAACAGATGGGATGTATTTACGGCTACTGGTTATTGCATCATTTTCTATAGTTAGCTCTAGGTTATTGAAGAATTTAATGGAAAGTTCAATGATAATTTTTGACGAGGGGGGATTTAAGCATATGTACATATTTGTGTTGGGCATGAAGCGTCTCATATTACAGTAGTAACCCCACTTAGTCTTGTGTCTTGCCTTTTTATAGTCTCTCCACAAGAAGTGACCTAATATTTGGAAAGTTCTCCAACATTCTACGAAAAGCTAATCTCAGTTGATAAAATGTACAGACTATCTAGAGTTTTCTAAAAAATTCCTTATGTCGCCAAAATTGCCAACTTTTTCTCCACATCGCCAATTTTTGTCACCAATGCCGTCAAATGTCATGTCGTCACCGATTTTTGTCTCGAAGCTCCGAGAATTTTGATGCGACACCTGACAGCATCTAATACAGATGACTGTGCTATGAAGCAACTTAACAGACTTATAACAAAATATATATATTAGCACACAGCAAATATATTTTATTATTTCTTAATCACTCTGAAAATGCAGCGCAGAATTCCTACAAGGACTTCTATTTATTAATTTCTGTCAAATTTGAAATATCATTAACATGACATTTAGGTGGTACAGGTTCTAGTTAGCTTTAGATTTCATTTCCAACAAAGGTTTCGTATAATTAAATCTAAAATATTGTTAATAAGATACCATTTAGATGGCGACATGCTCTAGCTGGCTTTTGATTTCTTTACTATTAAATGGTTCATGAAATCAGTACTAAAATATTGTTAACAAGATATAAGAAGATTATAGACCGTTTAGTCGGAATCATGTAACATTTGGCTTTTGATTTCTTTCCTAACAAAGGCTTCATATAACCAAATCTAAAATTTTGTTAACACGATAACAAAATGTTTAGACAGGCATATGTTTTAGATTTCCTAACTTTGCAAGGCTTCGTATAATTTGTTGTGACAATCAGATCTGAGATATTTCTAACAGAATAATAGACTTTCAAGATGGTACATGTTTCATTGGGCTTAAATTTCATGGCTAACAAAAGCAAAACATGCCTTCTTAATAGATTAGGAATTCTAAAGAAACCACAAAAAGTTTAACCAGGCAAAAACATCACAAGAAGGAATCGTCGCTTGAACCGATTCTCCTTTACTTTCTGAACCGTTCATCATTGCATCCAAGTAACATTTTACAAACATTCAGGACCGGATCCGATTCCGTGGTTTTTTTTTTTTATGTCCCGCATATTACTTTTTATTCTTCAAGCTGATTGCCCTGAAGAAAAGGCAATAATAAGCACTAGCGAAGGCAAAAACTCTTCATGCGTAAGACCTAAATTTTCTTCGCCCCTTCATATTTTTTCTTTGTCCGGAAAAGAGGGCATTTTTTTTTTTCAATTTGGACGGAATTCAATATTGGCGTTTTATCCGAACCGGAAGGAAAAAGAGGAAGTTTTTGAATTAAATATCGTTCAAGGATCTTGGGAACGATCCCATCAGGCTTCGGGTTTTGTAACGTCAAGATATATCGTTCCAGACCGTCATCCTACGAACATTCTGTCTCTCGCTTCGATAAAATGCAACAGATAAGTTATTTTTTTAGTTCTGAATTCTTGATAGACAGTTTCCGCTAAAATGTGAAATTCTTAACTGGGATAGAATTTATTTGTCGAGGAATCACTTTTAGATCATGCCAATAAATATTTTGAATATATTTCCTGAATATTCCAATTTAAAATATTTTTTACATCGAATATACGACAGATAAAACGTGGGTATATCAGTGGAACATTATATATAAAGGAATAATTCCAGTCGTCAAATGAATCATGAAATCGAAGATTTGTTTTAGTTTGAATTATATCAGCATCCCGTTTTAAAGCAATATTAGGGCTATTTTTTGACGAACCTTGTAATTTTGAACCACGGTAAGATGATGAGGACGACACCAAAGCTATCAATCTCCTCTCCACACCATACCAAAGGGAGGGCGTTTATCCTGACGGATTTAACGTGCAACAGACCCATTGGCTTGAGTCTGACACACTTTCTAAATGTCTTACAATATTAATTTATTGATAAAGTGTTTTCACTTAAATAAGGATAGAGTTCATTTATCACCAGAGTGTGAAGAGTCATTGGAAGAAATATGAATGAAGACTGACGATTATTACAAAATATAACGAGGGTTTACAATTCAGGGTACCAATTTTCTCGAAGTAAAAGACTGCGAGCAGTTTAAACAGTTATTTTGATAGATTTACTTATTATTTACCCTTAATTTTAAACAAAATTTAATATATTTGAGCTTAGAAGAGAAGAAGAAAAAGCTGGAAGAAAGTTTGGCATATTTTCTATGCCGAGATTGGAGATTTTAGAAAATATTTATTGCACTTTTATAAAAAATTGAAAATCCGTATAATGGGCGTTAAGTGAAAGTCCGAAGGGTTTAGTAATGGATAACGATTCTTTATACTATACGCGAATAGTATTTGAAAAGTACTATCAAACCCACAAAAAATCACACAATCACTTGCAATAAACAACATACAAGCAATTGATCGCAGTGTAACCATTATAGTAGCACAGAATACTAAGAAAGTACTTAATGTAGATAAATATTCTAAAGGGAATTCATTGGATTACTCCCTTTTCAACTTAATTGACTATTATGGACTTGCAAGACTTTTTTGGCCTTTTAACGAGGAAATGAATCTTCCATAACCAAGGCCTGAACTCGAAACCAAGTGTTATTATCATCAAGATTCATGAATATATGGACTACTTTTTTCCTTGCCAAATGTGTAAACAAGTTTGTCGCCAAGTCCGCCGGTCTTTACGTTACAATTTTTGAAGCAATCATTATATTTTACATTTACTTTCAGAAAAAATGATATTTAATAAAGATCTAGATTACTTAAATTTATTTTCAGTTCTGATACCCGAGAATATATGTTATGGAAATTATTCTGATACTGAATTAACTGAATGTCCGTTTTAGACTTGATTGCTTTCTATTCGGAACTTTATTATTCTTTCTGAGAATTTTTTTTTTATTGGAAAGCTTTTAGTTAAAAAACTACAATACATCTGAATGTTTATATATATTTAGAATTTCACATTTCTTTACGACAAGAACTCATATTATTGAATATTATATTTGATTATTATATTGAATATGATATTGAAATGAATATTATATTTGGTTATTGAAAATAAAATGAAAGATAACGTATGAGTTTGAATGTGATTCTTTTAAGGAAACAACTTTACGTTAAATCTTCTACTTTACGTTAAATCTTCAAAACTACCACTTACTGAGCATGGTATCAGCAATATTATAAATCTGTAACAAATCTTAGAAGTATATAAAGATAAATGATACCAACTTACTTTTTTGTTATTTGAATTATTAATACGTAACAATTTAAATAACTGCAAATTTTTAAGGCCAAAATTAAATTTTTTTAAAAGGTGGTTTAAATAGTGATGAAAGTCAGATTTTAAACTCAACTGAAGCTCAAACTTTAGAATCAAATTAGTAGTGAAATTTTAGAAAAATCTTATTTAAGCAGTAGACAATTTTAAGAGGCAGGTATATTTAATTTTTTAAAAAAGAAAGTGAAAAATAGGAAGAAAAAGAAAATCATGAATTAAACTTTTTTATGCAAAACAATGAATCAGGTGGCAAGAGAGAGTGAAATAAAAACAAATAACACAACAAAAAAATGAATTTTTTATGGCTTTTCTAAAAGCAGCCTTTTAAATTATTCTTTAAAGGCTTCTGTAAGAACTTGAATAAAAAAAACTTAAAGGGAGAAAATAAATTGAAGTTCAAAATTTAAGCGCAAAAAAGACATTAAAATTTTGAAAGAATAGTTTAATAGAATAGAGAGAAAAAAGAACAACAGAAAAGTTTCTTGACATATAAGATAAAAAATACCTCCACCTATTAATAGTTTTTTGTACTGTAATGAAGAGTATTAAGAGTAATTAAAGTACTTTTAATTATATGACAAAAAGTTTAATTTTTCATTTTTTTCTATATTGTAATCTGATCTTTTTAAGAGATTAGATAGCTTGTATTTTAGCATGAGCATTTTGTTTTTAAAACACTTTATTTTAGTATAGAATGCAATTATATAGTTGAGGAGACACGTATCTCAAAGACTTGAATTGATTTCCATTATTTTCAGCTTTCCTTCTTTTTAAATTTATATGAACATTCTTTATAAATTATATGAAATGTTAATGGTAGTAATATCCATTCTCTATATTGCTTGTTCATAGTGTTGTATTTTATATTCTATAGCGACTAATTATTATTTTCCTAAATATTATTTCTAGTTATCTGTTTTCATTATTCTTACCTTAAAAAAAGAATAGTAAACTATCCAACGGATATTTAGTGATTTATTTATATATAACTGATATTTTAGAAGAATAGGATGATCTCCACAGCGAGCTGGTATGATAATAAATTTAACATCAATTAAATGTAATTGTTCTTATCAGAATTAGCTTTTAATATTCTAAAAGCTCACTTGGAAAGATGAATGAATTACGATTTATTTAGTAAGGAAGAACATGAAATAAGGAACGCATATACTACTAAAATCATACACTTCTGCTAAACATATACTACTAAAATAAAAACAAAAAACGCAACAAAAAAAAATGAATGCACATATGAAAATGAATGAAGTACCAGCTTTTTCAATATTTTTTATTCTTTATATACAAGCCAGTAATCCATATAAAAGTTTCTTTCTTCACAATATGGATCAGTTCAGACATTGTTAGAAACCACAGATTCAAGCGTGTGCTACAAAAGAGAACCGCGTTTTCTGAGGAAGAACAGATCAGCTTTTAGTTCTGAATCTTTGCAGAATTAATTAGTTATTGCGAACATAGAGCCATTTACTGTGTAAAAACGATTGGCAATTTTAGTTCCGAATCTCTGAAGAATCAATTACTACTTAACATTCTGAATAAATTACTATACACTACTTAAACTTTACAAATCAAGTACCGAAAAAAATTAAATGGTAATTCTTCAAAGTGAATGAATGCCAAACATTCACGTGCGTGTGCATGTCTTTCTAAACATGCACGGGCACACTCAGGTGCAAAATATGTAAGCATGCTGATAACAAACGTGTGAATGGACAGCACATTGACAGTGTTTTCATTTGTATCCAAATGATTCGCGTGAAATGATTTCCGACGCGATTATGATCTTACGACGAGAATTAACAGAGTTTGAAAGCTAAATATTATTTGGAGCACATAAGCATTTTATTTCATAAATGGTTCAAAAATTCAACATTCCGAAATCAATAATGTCAAGAGAGTCTTGATAGTATCTAATTTCTGGCGTAACCTCTCACTATAAGCAACTCAAATGCCTTCATTTAATGAGAGAGATGACCACAATATATTTTATATTAGTTGGTTCGCTGTTAGTTATATTTAATCTCTAAATCGTTTAGATATCTGTGATAGCCAAAAGTTATAGGATATTAAAACTGTGTTATTTTAATTGTTTTCCATATTTCCTGTTCATGTCTCTTTCTGTACAGGAATCTTTCCTACGGAAACTAGGTCCATGAATTATGACATCATTGCGTTCTGAAAAATTCAAATTTCTTGTTCATGCATTATTATATTCGTAAAATCGAAATTTATTATTCGTCTAGTAAACTACTCAGATGTTAAAGATTAGCTTTCGAAAAGGGTTTAAAATCACTAAATATTTGATGAATCAATGAAAACGGGTTTAATTTCTGGACAGTTATGTAATCTAATTTTTGGAATTTAGGCAAAAAAATTTAGACATATCCAACATTAAAAAAATGTGCACAGGTATTAAATTAGATCATTAAAAAAACATTTTTAAAAATTCTGAAACGTCTTGATATTTATCTTTGTGCATATTGTTTTCGAAAATTAAAGAAAATAAATGCCAAAATTCTAATTAATTTTAATTAATATAATCAAAATCAAAATTTCAACAAAATCATCCGAATTGCATATTCCTAACCTTCAAACTTTATATGCGCCCAATGTCAACGCTTTAGCTGAACTGGATTACCCATTAGAACTTCAACGTGCAGATACACATTCATCTTTATGACTAAAAAAGATTTATACAACATATTCGAGAAATAAACAATAAAAGGTACTTTCCCATTATAGGGGCGCAATTAAAAATCGCCAAAAAGTCGCCAAATAATCCAAAAAAGTCAAAAATAGCCAAAAATGCAAAACTACGTCAAATTTAACTTTCAAATTCACGTTATTCGCTTGGCGACTTTTTTCGCGTTTCGTTTACATTGGCGACATTTATTTTGACATTCGCGTCGATTGGCGACTTTACTCGTATTTGGCTCACATTGGCGACATCTTGCAACCGTATATCGGAAAAATACCCAAAAGAGAAATTCTATTCGTATCAGTATCATAAGACGACCACCTTTTGGCCATTCTGTCTCATTAAGATTATTCCCTTAATGTGAGAGATGACGCATAAGAAACGCGCAAGAGCATATTTTCGGAATTTTTATTCATTCTTTGACCTTGATTTCCGCGCTTATTAGATTCTTTTTCCACATTTACGTGAATATTCTGTCTTTTCTGACCGCATTATTTTAACTCAGTCTGCGAGTAATCCGAACTTATTTCATTGTTAAATGTAGACCTCTCCTCCTTTCATCTTTTCTCAAACCTCCATTTTGACGAATTGTGATCATCCTAACGCATGCACAAAAGCGTGGAATATTTTAGAATCCGTTAACAAAGAATACCTCTTATTAACATTTCTAGCTTTTTAAACAAAATCCATATAATTTTCATGACTTAGCAGAAAGATTTAAACAAACAAACAACAACAACAAAAAAAAACCCTCAACGACAGTGAAAGAAAATTGCATTTAAAGCCCACGATCATCAACTTTACAGATGAACCTAATTTAAGGGTGCTCCTCTGTCTACCCATTTAGAAATCCTTAGAGATTGGTTTAGACAAAAAAAAAAGCTTAAAAGATAGAACGAGAAGTGGCGGCTTGAAGTAGCAAACGGTTTTAGGTGGCACTCACAAGATCTCCAAAAACTAAGAGAGGCAGCACTATAGGTGCGAAGAAAAAATATCGAATATGATACAGGTTTTTATTAATACCTTTTGTTTTGCAACATAATGATACAGGTGATAAAGACAAATTAAACAAAACGCTTGTAGAGAATATTTTTTGCTCCCATAAAAAATATTTAATTAAAACTTTTTTGTGTGTATAATAACTGAGTAGTAGCGAGATTAAAAAAATAAAATTAGGCAAGGAGTCGAATTAAAACCGAAAATTTATACGTAAAGAAGACTTTAATTTTTGAAACATTCGGCAAAAAAGCGAAAAAAATTTGATTACAAAGAAAAAAAGGAAAAAAAAAAATGATTACAAAGAAAAAAAAAGGAAAAAAATTCATTACAAAGAGAAAAAAAGGAAAAAAAAAATTTCTATGCTTTAACAATGTGAGTGAGACTGCAGAATTCAGTTGCGCTTTCGTGGTAATTTTCTTAAAAGAAATTAAACAGGATTCCTTTTACTTTATAACATGGTTTGAAAAGTAGTTTATTAGGACATCTAAAAGATTATTTAGGATTTTATCCAAAGAAAAATGATACAAGAGGCTTAAGTAGTTTAATAATCTTATACATTAACTGTTTGTTTTATGCGAAATATGTTTCTAAAAGCTGAAACTTATTTAATTCTCACTAATTTAATGTATATAAATCTTATATGTGAATGGGAAAATTGTTAATTATTAATTTTGATAAATAATGCTAATTTTTGTTTTTTACTTTTTATAAGGGGAAAAAAATCAAAGATTTTATTTAATCTTTAACATCTGGTTGTTAGAATTTTATCCCCCTTAAAACCTTTGCCCATCAACGATCTACTAGTTCCCCAAAATTATTGGTTGTATTTAATTTCAAATAAATCTTTTATATACTTCAATATAATTTTTTTAAATATTTTCTCAGTTTTAAAAAATAATATTATTCTATTAATATTATATTTTTCTATTAATATTATACCTTTTTTACGGCTTTTGCGCATATAAATTTTTCTAATGCAGCCAAGACCATTAATATTATAGTACACTTTAAACTTTAGTGACCTGCATAATCAATGTTAAGCTGTGTGCTATTTTTTGAGGAAATGGATGTTCACATTTTTTTCATATGACTTATGGAAATTCCCATAAATGTTTAATTTTTTTTCTTAAATCACTATTCAAAATAAATTATATGAAAAAAGTCCAAAGTTTCAATTATATATATAATTTGTCCCTTTGTGATTAAACATAATCATTTATTTTTATTTATTCCAGTGTCCTTCGCTAAAAAAAAGGAAAATTCCTTTTTCTTCACTATGGTTTTATTTACTTTAAGAAGTATAAACAGTAGTTATAAAAATCACCTGGTTTTGATATTTTTCTAAAACATAAACCAAATTTTAAACTTGAATTATTTTTTTAATCTTACCTTTTTTCATAAACTAATTTTCCATCCATAAAGGTATAGTATTTTCCAAACTGTATATAAAAACTGAAAATAAATCTCCTTTCTTGTTGTGTTATCACTTTTTAGCAAGATATTGATTTCAAACAAAAATGAACAAAGTACTGCCACCATTACTTTCCTCCGAACAAATGACAAAGTATGAAACGTGCCATCTAACACGAACCAATCCACTGCCATATAAAGAAATCACGTATCACAAATGCTGTAACCGTCAAAAAAAGGGATGTCCATTTCTTAGAGTAAAAGAACTATATTTTTGTTCTAAGCCATCCAGAAATACATCATCGTTATCATTAATTGAGACTTTCGTGTTTTGCCGAAATTGGAGAGAAGATTTAATTTCAAGAATCTCCTTAAGAGATAATTTTCCCTTAAAATAGTCTCAGGGTACTAAGAAAAGGTTTGTAAAGAAGTCGCCAGTGAAATACATTGATGGAAAAAAAATCCCAACACCAAGAAAAAATTATTGTACAGTAATGAAATTTTAGGAATACATTTATCTAGGTAACATATTTAATTGATTAAAGTTTCAAGATCACAGGTAGAGCCATTTCAAATGTGAAATGTTGGTACATTAGTAGCCTGTGTAACCGGTAGAATTATGATTGCAAGCATGCAAACGTGCATGCATTGTGTCGTGCAGGTGTCGGATATTAGTTTGTGGGGTGGAGTTCCGTACCTGTTGCACTTGGGCGGTCGATGCATGGATGGTTAATGCTGGTTGTGAATGACGCTACAGTTGTCGTCCAATGATGTCCCATACGTGCTTGATTGGAGAAAGATCTGGTGATCTAGCAGGCCAAGGTAACATGTCGACACCCTGTAGAACATGTTGGGTTACAAGAGCGGTATGAGAGCGATCGTTATCCTGTTGGAAAACACCCCCTTGAATGCTGTTCATGAATGGCAGCACAAAAGGTTGTATCATTAGACTGACGTACAAATTTGCAGTCAGGGTGCGTGGGATAACCACGAGAGTGCTCCTGCTATCATACGAAATAGCTCCCCAATCCATAACTACAGGAGTAGGCCCTGTGTGTCTAGGCCGCAGACAGGTCACTAGCAGGCGTTCACCTGGCCTCCTTCTAACCAACAAACGGCTATCACTGCGACCAAGGCAGAAACGGCTTTCATTAGAAAACACAACAGATCCCCACTTCGTCCTCCAAGGAGCTCTAGCTTGACACCACTCACGTCGCAAACGGCAGTGGTTTGAAGTCTGTACAGGACGTCTGGCTCGGAGCTGTCCTTGATGTAACCGATTTGTAACAGTTCGTTGTGTCACTATGGTGCCAACTGCAGCTCGAATTTCAGCTGTAGACGCAGTACGATTAGCCGCAGCCATACGCCGAATACGACGGTCTCCCTCTTAGTAGAACCACGTGACCACCCGGAACCTGGTCTTCTTGAGGCAGTACCTTCCCTTGACCACTGCCGCCAATACTCATGCACAGTGGATATATTCCTGCCAAGTCTTTCAGCAATATCGCGGAAAGAAAACCCACCTTCTCGTAACCCTACAACACGACCTCGTTCAAACTCAGTGAGCTGTTGATAATGGCTTCTTCATCTTCTCAGAGGCATCCTTGACTAACATTAACCCACTACGTCAAATCTCAACTGTAAATAGCGATCACCAACCTTACAGCGCTTATTTAAAGCAAACCTCATTTGCATGTTCATAGTGTCGCTACTAGAGCCACACTTACGCGCTTAGCTCGAAATTTGAATCGACGTTATCTTTCAGATGTATAAACACGCCTACCAAATTTCGTTTATCTAGCACAGCTCCTTCCTATTGCTGGGATTTTTTTCCATCAGTGTATATAAGTTCTGAGAGTTTTTATTAGTACGCATTTTTAATACGAGATTGGGATTCGTTTTCTCAATTCAACTATTTTTCACAACTATTAATTCAGATTCTCCCTATATACATTTATTTATATATAATATTCAAATTTTGAATCATAAAAAAATTCATCCACTTTAAATAACATTAATTATTTAATCCACTAAAAATGTTCAATTACAAATTTTGAAACTTGTAGTGGAGGACACTTGAAATTAATACATTTTTTTAAAAATATTAATTATTTAATTGGTTAGTTATTTCTGAATACTTTAAATAGAGTTTTAACAGTTTATAATGAAAATTGAAATTGAGAGGAAGCAGCTCAATTGGTAAATTGCTAGTATTTCAGTATTTTTCACGTGGAGGTGAAGAATCCGAATTCAGTTTTTGAGAAAAATCAATCAGTTTTGGATACTTAATACTTTTTTCTGATAATTATTTAATGAGCAAGCCCTCAAACCCATGTTTTGGACAGCAAACAAGCTGCAGAGCTAGTGATGGGATGGGCGAAATTTCTTGTTCACTTGTGCAAGTGCTGTAGCTTGTGCTACTTTAGAATTTTAGACTTCATTAAAAATATAAAGCTTTATCTTGCTAATTGAATTGCCTCCAAATGCCACCACAAAGAAACATTTGTAATAATATTGAACTTACAACTAAGCTCCTAAAAATATATGATATCTAAATTTTTATACTGTCAATAGACTCTATTAGGTCCGCATAGGATTGATATAATAAATGTCAAAAGAAATTTCACTAATAATGTGGCTAAAATTGATTAAATCACAAAGCTTTGCAGATCATTCTATGGCTGATTTAGAATGTTACAACAACCTGATTCGAGGAAGGTATGAAAATCAAGATGGTCTTTCTTCAAAATCCATATTATTACATACAATAATAAAGTTCAAGGTTACATAAATGGACAAATATTTTAAATTGATACATTTTCCCTTAAAATTTTAACGTATTAAAAACATTTACGAAACACGTGCTCAAAGAAAACTGTGTATAAATGTATACTTGTTAATATTTTCAATATTCATTAACAATTAATCATTTTTTCATATAAAAAACTGAAAGTATAACTCTTTATGTCACAAAAGCATTTTTTCCACTCGAAGAATATTGCTGTGTGTAATAACTTAGTATTAATTAATAGGGCATAGTTAGATTTTACACCTAATACATTTACTAAAGTAATAGCAGCAAAAACAAACGACAGAATAAAAATAACTGTATTTTGATTCATTTAAAAAATACAATGTATTCTTTATTTGCTAAACTTCGTTAATTTTTAAAATGAAAATAAAAATAGGGGAACCTAAAAGATTTTTTTTAAATGTGTGTACTTATCTATAAGTATGTAAAAAGACAAAGTGAGATATTTTTAGAAAATCGAATTATGATGTATGAATTACAAAAGAAAAAGTTTTAATTACCCTTTTTTCTTGAACAAAGAAGTGTAGAATACGTCAGTAATTTTTATATTTTTCAGAGGAAATAAAAAAAAATCCTATTTATCTTTTTAAAATATAGCATAGCTTAAATAAAAGGTATTCGCTAATATTAAGCTTCATTTATACGATATACTAAAATTTATATCATTTTATTTTTATTTATTGTCATAAAAATTTTAAATTCAGTTTCTTCATGATATTTTGTACATTTTTCACTTTTCTCCATTAAAAACTCAGGTAGATGAAACTTTTTTTCAAGGTTATCTCGTTTGTTTAACGCATATTTTTCTTTTAAGGAATTTTTTTTTCGTTCTCTATAAAAAAGAATTACGTAATCATTTCAATACTTTTTTTCATAAATTCTTCCTAAGATTCTAAAATTTAATTTCTTGGAGTAAGGTATTTTTAATTTTGAATTCTTGTAAAAATATAATTCCTGAAAACATTTTTTTTATATATTTTAGAAAATTTCCGTTTTGTGTGGCGTACACTAATTCATCTTGTTTAGTCATTTCACGAATTCCTTTAAATATTTAACTTTCTTTCTAAATAAAAAAGATTTTCATTATCCTTCAGAATAAAATAATATGAGTCATTTAAAAACTATTTTATCGTAAAAATAGGATTTTAAAACATTCCTCTCAAAATAATTTAGACTTTAGTTTAACTTCAACTTTCGATCACTTCCTTTTAAAAAAGGACATTCTTTAAAGACTCAAAGCAAAATTTTAGGGTAATAAAATAAATGCGATTAATCTTAATAACTATTTAATTTTCTTTGTTTCTCAAATTATTTTTATTTGAAATAAATCCATGGATTTTAATAATCATTTGCTTAGAATAATATTAAAATTTTTCCTTAAACCAACGTTCGAGTCTAATATATTTTTAACGTTTATATTTTATATCATGTGAAAATATGATCCTGTTTTATCATGCGAAAACAAGATCCTGTTTTCGTCAGAATTAATTGAAACTCAAAATCTCGTTGTCAATGATTACTTGAAGCTAGAAATAGCTAAGGCAATGAATAAATCACAAAGGAAATATTCATCAACATATTTTAATCGCATATAATTTTTTGCTTAATTTTACTAGTATTGTGTTACTATTATCTATGCTTCTTTGAAAGCAGATAGAAGTTTGACTTACTTTTATCAGTTTTCCTTTTTTTGGTTTAATATTTTTGGAGCCTCAAAATGGGAAGGCAACAAACTGTAGGAGCTTCAAAATGCGTAGGCAACAAATTGCGTATTTATCTCATTTTTTGTTTGTTTGTTTGTTTTGGATTCTGCTTTCATAGTACAGGTTTTGAAATATCTATCGTCTGCTAAGGTAGTTGCTAATAACAAAAATATTATTTTGAATTTGTGGAAAGTGGTAGAACCCATATCATCTTACATCAAATCATTTGTATTTTTTAAATAAATAATTGATGTTTAATGTTTTCTCCAAAGCAAAATTTAATTTGTTCTATCAATTTCAAATCATTATAACAGAGAAATTTAAGAGATGAATTGAATTTTTATTTGAAATAAAATTTTGTAACTATAATGTCAAAATAACTTTAACGGAATGTGGAATCAATTTCACTTCAGTTAACTAAACAGTGTAATACATTGCAAATTTAACTGACATTACTAACCCTGCAGTTAATCTTAACCTAATATGCAATTAGTTAGTTGTTCGCTGCAACGAGTAACGGAAAGCTGTAAGTCTTTTGATAATTATCTGCCCTATTGCTTTGACTGCCATTAATACTTGTACAGTGACGAAGGCATGAGCTATAATGAAGCGATATATGGTTTCAGATGGGAATTGATTAACCACAACCCGCAAGTAATTGTTAAGATAGAGGTCATTGGAGATGAAGCTTCTGTTTGTTTCCGATTAAATCTAATTTTGATGACGAGCTATATAATACACCTAGCATTGTTTAGAATGAAAATATTTTTTAAGTTTTTAATTTTGAAAAAATTAAATATTTTATGAATTTGTGCAACAAATATTTCTTAAACTTCATTATTTGAAAGCGAAATGTTAAGTACTAACAACATAAAAAATACATAAAGTGGCTCAAATAATTGAGAATACATCTTACTTTTACTTGAGAAACACGTCTTTCCATATAAATAGCTCATTACCGTAAAGTTTAAACGTATTTTCATTTTTACACATAAAAAATAGTTTTAATTTAAATTGGAAGATTACAATAGCATTTAAAATAAGCATACGTTGACTTTTTCCCTGAAAAAATCGAGAATACATCAACGAAATATTCTAATATCTCACATAGAAATCAATTACAATATTTAGTTGCATGTATTTTGACTTTTGTGATGACCTCTAAATGTCATGATACTGTTTCAACTAAATTTTTGGTCATATCTGATGATATTTTACCCCATTCATTTTGCAACATTTGTTTTGTATGATATTTGTTTCTAATTTTGCCTTTTTGAATCTGTATTTCAAATGGGGACCACAAATATTCAAGGATATTCATATCGCAGTGCTATGGTGTTGCGTGCAACAGCTCTTTACACTGAAAAAGACACCACACTTGACGTTATGTGCAATGTATTTGGGGTTGTTGTCCTGTACGAAAATGAAATTCTTTCACATTCTTCGTATGCGAGATGTTACAGAAATTTCTTTTGCGTATTCTCAATTTTTAGACAAAAATTTGCATATGTTTATTTGAAATGCTTCTGAAAATTTTCAATTTAGAAATTTTTAGTTTATTGTTATATAAACAATAAACAAAAATTTTAAATTAAACAATTCGTTATGTGTAAAAATAAAAGCATATTTACACTTTACATTAATGCGTTATTTGTATTAAAATTCTGATTTATCAAGTAAAAATAAGGTATACTCTCAATTGATTCAGCCATTGTGTATAACAAAATTATATTATTTCATATCAAATATATTATTTCACATTATTTCATATCACATATCATTCTATTATGACATAATAGAATGTAAAATAAATGTAATATTAGTACTAAATTAAAAAGTCGTCTGAAACTAAATTATTAATGAAAATAGAAAAATCTATCGCATTCCAAGAATTTTAAAACCACATCGTATCCTGAGAAAAAAAATATCCTTCCAAACGATTTTTAAAAACAGAAGAAACTAATCGCTAATATAGAAATTAATAATTTTTGGATACTGATGCAAAATTTCACTAATTATAATGCGTAAGGATGGTAATAAATGTTTAAAGATTGCAATAAGAAAGCAATAATTTTTTACAGAAGAAATTGAATCCCCAGCGATTATTACATACAAGTTTTCATATTTCGTATAAGTAGTTATATAACAGGAGACCATAAAATAATTTTAAAATTTGAATAATATTTTAAAAAATTGGTAAGGTGAGTTGAATTTTATTCTCTCATTCTTCTGCTTCTAAAATAGAATTTAATGTAAAACAAAAACATCAAATTAAATTTAATGTTTCTGTTCGTTAAATTTAGTTTAATAGACAAATCGTTGTTGTCCCCAAACATCTTAGATTCATAGTTTGGAGGTATATTCTATTATTTTGTAGTAGTGTATTCTATTTACAGCGACTTTCACTTTTATGAATATTATTTGAAGTAACATTTTGATATCAAATTATTATCTGCTGTTATTGCACAGAAGAAATCTCGTTTTGAAAATCGTTTTATTGTTATTATTGCATATCTTTATTATTTATAATAATATCATAGTGATGCATAATTTTCATAATTCAATATAATAGATATTATTGGATTTTAAATTATATTTAATCACTCTACTAATTTAATTTATATTTAAACATGCTACTAATTTACATATAAATTAGTGGTATAATTATAATATGTATTAGGAGTACTTAATATAATATTTAATCAAAAAATTTAATTAATTCAATTTTCAATCATCATATTCTTAAAACATAATATATTTGGTAGGAAATCATAATTATTGAAAATATTATACATGAACACTTCAAAAAATAAAAGTATGAAATTTCAATGTAAATAAAAGGTTTTTAAAAAACAAACGTTATTGCACTAGTTTTTGTTATCTCATGAAGAATTATTAAATATGACTAAAAATGCTACAAAATATTTTTTAAAGTCCTTTACAAATGGCCAATTTATCCAGCCCAAAAGCGTTTTAAACAGAAAGCCTAATATACTTTAAAATAAGTTTTAATTCATAATTTGTCTTTCTAATAATACTATGGTATATTAATTAATATCAGAGCATGAAACGTGTCCTATAACTAGAATCATATTACAAACATATTAATAAGGTATTTTCTACCAAAAAGGAAACAAAATTGAATGAATATTTTCTAAAACTGAACGATTTCTAATTTCATAAGGAAATCATCAAGAAATCGCGATCATCGTTGTTTTTAAAGAAGTTATTTTCTTTTAGTAAACGATAAATTCCAACAGTAATATGCCTTTTTTTTAAATTCCTACTATTAATTCACAAACTTCCTGTGTATATATTTATTTATATATCTTGTTCATACTGTCAATCGTTAATAAAATACTTTTCATTCGTCCCTCCAAATACATTTTTTAAAATTGTAGTCGATGACACTTTATTAAATACGGTTTTTTTCAAATATTAATTAATTGGTTAGTAATTTTTAATACTTTCAATAGAGTTTTAGCAATTTGTAATGTAAATTGAAATCAACTGGTAGTTGATTTGGTAAAAATCAAGGATTTCAGTATTTTTCACGGGAAGGTGAAGAATGAGAGTTCAATTCTTGCGAAAATTAATTTTTTTATAAATTAATTAATTTTAGTTTTATATGGGAAAAAATTTATATTATATAAGATAGTTAGCAGGATATAAATTTAGGAATAAATACCGTCAATGGTGAAGCTTATAGACCGTTGAAAAAAATTCTTTTGCGATTTAAAATCCTATTTTGCCATATAAATATACATATTTATATTAATTATAATTATTTATTAAAAATTAATTAAAATATAATTTTTCTTTGTTAATTTAAGTAGGAAATGACTAATTTTTTATATTAGTCGTTTCTGGTTTTTTTCTCTAATAACGCATATATTGTACAATAATATATTATTTCACACAATATTTCATATTGTATAATATTATTAAATATTTAAAAATATGATATTGTTCAACATATTATATTACCTGAGTTAGAATTGTGAAGCTAAGAAAATAGTAGAAAAGACTAAGAGTTAGCAAAATAAAATTTCATCACTTCTTTTTCACTTCGATTGGTTGAATGAACATTGTTTTCTTTGATTCTAGAACGAAATTTTCTATCTTTGTTTCCGGATTTCTTTCCAAAAGAATTTAAAGAAAAACAATGATAAAATAATCCAATTTGATTTTTTTCCTGTGCTGCAGATGTGTTCATCCTTCTAGTTTGCAATACACTGTCTCAATATTGTACAGTTTTTGCTTATTTCCTTATATTAAAGCAATTAGAGTTTGTGTTTTGGACTTTTGCGATTTCACCTAAAGGATTAAAAATCTGACATGGATCTACAGTTGTGGTTTCATGATCACATGAGACTATATATATAGTGATATATACATAAATATTTGATATACGTTATATAATCTGAATTTTACATAGACATAGACAGATATACCTACCAGAAGATCTATCGACATATTTAGTCGACATTTAGGCACAATTGAATATTGTTGTAAATATTGCATACTTCATAGTTTGTTATTAATTTAATGATTATGCATAAATACGATTGATGTCCCATACCAAGGTTAAATTTATCGGTAAATAGAAATAATCAGCGATAATTATGCATAATTCTCAGCTTATTAGAATTACTATAATATATATACTAAAATTTTATATTATATGTAACTCAAATTTAAATCCAAATTAACTCGCAAGGTTTTGTCTTAATTTAGCTCATAGTAACTTCATTCTAAAATAATCTCTTATTCCCTCCTCCCATTAATCTTAATTTAATTGAAGCTTTGCAAAAGGGTTTTCGTCAGCGTGAAAGGGCTTTCCTTTTGGGGAAAAGATACAACTTGCAGATCCAAACACATACTTTCATACATTAAAAAAAACTCTTTGTTTCCCTTACCGGTTCGGCACGTGGAGAGGAAATCCCTATCAGAATCTTAATAATATAAGCACTGTGAAAGAATATTTTCCCTAAGAAATTATGTTATATAAGATGGGGGATAATTAATCACTATCTCTTTACGCTCTTCTTGCCTAATCTGTTGCTGCGAGCGGTCGTTCTATGTCCACGCCTTCTTGTAAATAAATCATGCCTATCTGCCGCGAGAGAACAAAACGAACTTAAAAATTCAAAGTGTATTTATGTCTTCGAATCTGAATATATATAATTTTAGTATAATATGACAATACTAAAAATTACATTTATTCCAAATGGATACAAATTTTAATTTTCTACTAATATATTATTGGACAGCAAGTTAAGCAGGTATCCCATAAATGCATAAAAATGTACAAAATATTATACAATGTAATCAAATCAGTTATCTTTTCTCAAAATTAATTTAAAGACATCTGATCACACGAAAAAAGTTTAGTTTAGTATAAAATAAAAATCTGAGCAGAAGACTTCATTTACGCTAAGACAAAACCACTCATTCACAATGATTTATTACTTTTTTAATATTGTTTACTAATTCTGCTGAAAATGCTGGACAGTGATATATGAGTGATTGATGCCATTCTGGGTTAATGAAAATCTATTATGAATCAACTATAGAAATTTGATTAAAAAATAAGCAAACCTACACAGTTTTGAGACATGCTCTACTTTACATTCATTAAGAGACCCTCATTGTTATTTTATTTCTAAAATTCCCAAAGGGGCGATAAAGGGGTTTTCTAAGGAACAATAAGAAGACCCACTTGTCAGACCATGTTAGGAGGTACACTTAAACCTTTGAAAGTTTAAATAAGACACACTTTAAAGTAAGTGAAACAAAAAAGTATTGTTTTAAAGCTTTTCCAAAAATATTTCCTTTTTGTATCATAATAACATAGGAGTTAAGAGCAAGTCAAATTAAAGTTAAGAAATAATACATTTTGATTTTTTGAAAAAAACACTCTTTTTAATGGTTTGGGAATAAAAAAGCTGAGTATCTCATTGGATTGAAATTGAATGGGAAAAAATTAGCAGAAACATTTGAATAAAAAATTCCCAGACAGATTAAAAATGCGGAAAATTTAATTAGTCCTGTGTAATGTAAAGACACGTATAATTAAGCTACATTCTTTTATATCATATTATTTTTTTGTTTTATTTTAAGATTAATCGATTAGATGTTAAAGAATTAATAAAACTCAATATAAGAAAAAAATGCTTATATATGCTCAATTTGACTTTTTCATATCACAAAAATAAAATATAAAAAAATTAATTATTTGAATTTCTAAAGAAAGGAAATTAATTTCATATTACTATTGCATTGTTATGAGTGAGATTATAGCTTATATACATGTTTCCGTCTTTAATCGTTTGCATTAAAAATTGTTTTATTTTAGGACATAAATAATTCAGTTGAATTCTGAATTGATTATGTTTTTAGCTGATTTAATTTTTTTATTATTATTTTTGAGATACCATTAAAAATGAAATCAATCAAACATTCTTCACTTCAAAAATTGTGAATTATTTTTGAATTTGTTAAAAATCGACACTGCAAGTTTTTATGCACAACATTTGTTTTCGAAAATTCTTATTCGTGGGAAATTTCAATCTTTTCCTTACTCATTTATTAAAAAATACAAACTCTTAGTGCCTCATTTGATAAATAATTATTTTAAAATTTAACAGTGAACTTAAAATATAATCTTAAATCCAAGTTTCTTAGCATAAATTAAAAGTTTGTTATTTATGTGCAATAGTGTATCTTATTTAAACCAATTGCTAGTTAACTACTATTTTAAAAGAAATATATAGTAATAGATGGTTTAGAAACTTTTTGTATTATTGAAGCATTAAAACATTTTAATTGAATAATTCCAATATCTACAACATAATACATTCAAAGAAACGAAGAAAATAGCATACAAAATAAAATAATAATATCAAAAAAAATCTTTTAATGACACGCAATAAAGATTGTTTTTTTTTTTTTTAAATTGAGATGAATTCTTGAAAATCGGAAAATTAAAATTCATAATTGAATACTTCTATAATCAGATCCTGTGTTTTTAAGAGAATCTCGTTAAATTTCAAATTTAAATTCAATTAAATTGAAGAATTTCCACTCTAATTTAAATTGAAGAATATTATTAATATTTGCATTTCATAATGAATTTTATAGAATAAATGTCTAATATTTCGTAAATTTTAGAAATGTCTTTATACCATTGATTACCACAAGTGCTTTGATATTAAAAATTACTTTCCCTTCATGCTTTAAAAGTAATTCTATTTTCGACAAATTAAATTATATATAGTTTTGTTTCTTGAAAGAACAGTTGAAATTCTTGAAAAAGGCTGCCGAATAGTTGAATTCATCACCCGTTATAAAAAGATTCAAATTCACATTAACCTTTTTTTATGTGTAGTTGTAAATGTTCTTAAGCAAAGAAGACTAATTTCATCCTTTTTTAACAGGAAAAGTCTGATTTTATATTCAAAATTCACATTTGAACTAAGAGTGATCTTGTAAACCTTTCCATTCCAAAATCTCGTTTGAATTAAGAATGCCCTTGAAAGTATTTGAATTCAAAATTCATATTAGAATTAAGAATTTTATAGCATTTACATTCAAAATTCCCATTTGAGTTAAGAATTACTTTGTAGCATTTAAATTCAAAAATCACATTTGAATTAAGAATGACTTTGATAGAATTTACAATCAAAATTCACATTTGAGTTAAGAATGACTTTACAGCATTTAAGTTCAAAATTCACATTTCAATTAAAAATAACCTTGATATTCTCACCTAATTCTCATTTCATTATCAAAAATACAAATATTTTAACGAAAACAATGAAAAATGACGAAATGACGTTTTTATGAAACACAATAAGATTTGAAAGATTTCAATACCAATTCTTCCATAAATTGGACAAATAAAACCTAAGCCTAAAGATCTAAGTCCTCCTAAGTCTAAAAATATTAATTTAATGCATGAAATTCCTCTCCAATTTAAAATGACGGATTTAATTATTACTTCCACTTCCTAATGACTTTCACGGAATGAATGTCTAAGATTTAACTCGTTCTTTAGAAATTGCTTTATGCTATTGATTACCACAAATGCTTTAAGAGCTAAGATTAGTTTCCTTTCACAGATTAAATGTCCTTTCAGTTTTGAGAAATTATTCGTAGATATGTCTTTCGGACATCCATGTATCTGGAGAAATCTTTGAATTCTTGGTGAATTAAATGAGTTTAGTTCATAAATGAATGGAAATTCTCATTCATCTTGCATAGTTTTAAACTGCAATTTAAATTACACGCAATAGTTTCGAATACTATTATTCTAAAGTGAAGGACTTTTAAATTACATTTACAAGTGAATCAAACGCTTATGTTCAAATGTTAAGTTCCATAGAAATTTATGATTGAAGCCCGACCGATTTTGAGATTTAAAAACATAGTTTTTCTATCGTCGCATTCGTTATCTCGTGATTGTTTCAAACCGTTTTTAACTGATTAATGATTTAAATTAATTAAGATAATTCATAAGAATTCTGAGAATGAATTGTCGGAAAATCAAGTTGTAAACTTTATTTGGCAATAAATCTCCAAATATGACAATCTTCTGTTTTATTTTCTATAACCCTGAAAGCGAAAAACTGATGCCCCAAAAATGATAAATTGCCAATTGATTTCGATAGAAATTTCACATGTGTAAGTATTGCACAATTGAAGTATTGCACATGTGTTTCACAACATCATATTCTCACATGATAAATATATCATTAAATAAATAGCTTAATTAAGTTCTAAATGGAAAAAAAAATCATTGAGGAATTACTGTGAATAAACAAAGTTCTCGGATGAGTATAACAATGTTTTATATCTGATTGCTTCAAAGCATATCTTGATTCTTTACAAACGGTATACCTATAAATATGGAATTAATTTTGTATAAATAAACACCTAATGCATAAAATAAAAATTACATTATTGCCGCAAGATAAAGCTTTAAGAAACAAGTTCTTTACAGGAATACCATCCTCGCCCTATTATTTCGAAATTAAAACTAGCTTCAATATATTATATCAAATCTATGATTTTGTAATCTACTACAAATAATGAATGCAGAAGCAAGCAATGCATGTAATACAATTTTTCTATTCCAGTTTGCATATTGATTTTTTATAATTATCAAGATAAGGAATAAGTTTTTCATACTAGCCGCCAAATAATACTACTTACTTAATAATAATACTTTCATACTAACTGGTTCCCCAACCTTAATTCTTTTTAAAATTTTCAATTAAATACTTTTTGTATTTTTTTTTCTTTTAATAGCTTCTTCATCAAAATGTCTTAAGCCTCAAATTTTGATAGTCAATTCATTCAGTCACAATACTATAAATACCTTCAATCATAATCTACCACGCACTTCTCTAATTTTTTACTTTCTAAACTTTTTTACTGAATCCAAGTATCTTTTAAAGTAATTTCCAAGTTTAGACAAGAATTAATTTTATTCTTACATTTCGATAAATTTGAATTTGGGACCTAGAAATCTCAAAAGTCTGAATAGAAATATCACCATTGTTTTATTATCAAATGCATAAAATAAGATTCAATATGATGTATGAAACTAAATACTTTATGCATTCAACAAATGAGGGATATCTAAAATATCCTGCTAAAATATCCAGGTTAAGTAACAGACATAAAATGCGATATATCTACAGAAAAACCGAGAGTCTACTTCCTTATATCTATCTTTCTCTAATCATACAGTGCATAAACACGGAAGAAGAATCAAGACGTAACTAAACATGCCTTAAGATGTGCTCCCTTTCATAACTTCTTCTGCCGCTATCTAGTCCTTACATGTAATGACACATCCCGAAACGTGCCCTCTAACACGAACCAACCAAGAGTCATAAAGAAACCACGGACCAGCAATCAGGTAGACGACACAAAAATAAACTACTTTTTTCGAAGGTAAATGAAAAAAAATCCCTTTTTTTTACCATTCTGAACCATTACGGAATCCATCATCGTTACTTCTAAGTGAGTTTTTTTTCGAGCGTTCTGTCGCGGATTGGATTCAGAAGGTTTCCACCCTAAATATTCCTTTTTCCTCTAAGCGTGGTTGCCCCGAGGAAGTAGAAAAAAAATCATCCAGCAAAGGTAAAATGTCTTCAAGCGCGAGACCCAAATAATCTTTAGCTCTCCATCGTTTCTTGTCTGACAGAAAGGACATGTTCCTAAATATAGCAGAATTTAGTATTGGTTGGTTTTTGCATTTTCGTAAGTGTAAGAAAATGTTGCTTCGTAACGTCAGGAAAATATAGCAATCGTCAAAATATAATAATCATGTGCAATATCACCAGGTTAATGGTGGAAATACCAGAGATTTTTATTTTATTTTTTAAAAATATTGTTTTGTTTTTCATTTTATCGAACTATTTCTTATTTTAAAAAAACTAAGGTTTGGAATGTTTGTTGTTCGAATTTCACATAATTTGGACTTACAAGGCATTTTTCAAAATTATCTAATGTAATGAAATTTCATTTGAAAAACCTACAATTTCAGGATTTAAAAAATAGAATTTATTTCGGATGTAAAATTTAATTCTCATTTCAAAAATTAATGTCCTTTAATATTGAACGAAATCATATTACGAAAGGGAATTAATGGGATATCACACCTATTTTTAACTATAGTTATAAAAAAGAGTAAAACATTTTTAAATATATTTTCTGCTGAAAACAGGCACTAAATTTTTAAAAGGATTTTAATGTATTAAAAACTATTTACATTCTATTGATAAAATAATATTTTTATGAAATCAGTCTACAATATTTTTCAAAAATTGATTTGAAATAGCAAAAAATTCGTATGGCCAATAAAACAATTTGATAGCATTTTTATGTAACATTGCTTCCGAAGGTATGCCGAAATTTTAAAACTCGTAGTTTTCAACATTTATTAAATTTTTACATACATAATATTTTAATCTTTTTTTTTACCGTACGTCCGGGGCAGTATGGTCAGAATTGGCGTCATTAAAGTCCACAAATCCAATCCAATCCGAAGGTTGCACAATGTACGAGGCGTAATTCAAAAAAAGTTTACAAGCATCAGTATTTGGCAAGTAGAAATTGTGGATGGGAATAATGCTACTTAGAGTGGAAACAAATAACCCTAGTTAGTCCAGTCATTCGAGCAGAAAATGTTAGTACTGAGGTGGAAGCAACGACAGTAATGGTAACACATCTAGCAAACTGCTCTGGCACAGAGGTGCAAACCGTGCTACGATTTATATGAGCTGAGAATGTGTCCCCACCGGACATTCACATACAAATAGTGGAAGTGTATGGCTGCGAAGCAATGAGAAAAAACAGATTTAAAAATTGTGTCATACTCTGGAAACGAACAGAGATGACTGGAAACGTTAAGGTGAGGGGTCTGAAGTCACCTTCCCATACAGCCCCGATTTGGCTGGCATGAACTATATCCTTTTCCTAGCATTTAAGGAACACTTCTCCGAAACAAGGTTCATATCTTCAGTAATGTTCAAGAAGGTGCCGAGAACTGGCTCAATAGTCAGGAACTTGATTATTAGCAAGAGGGGTCTCCGAATTAGTCCAGAGGTGTGATAAATTGATGATTATGAAGAGATGTGACCGCCATATATGTCTCTTATTTACCATTTGTATCCTGTATCTATTGTTAATTAAGCATTTTTCATTTACATTGTAAACTTTTTTTTGGATCAATCACCCCACGTATCCTCCCGAAACCTATGCATTCCTTGTTTAGGTTTTTACCAGCGATATATTACATTCACAGTATATATATCTTCTAATAATAAAGATGAATGTTTATGTATTGATACTTTAAAGGCAAGACCATTTGATAAAGAGTATATATACTTATAGTTTGGAAAGTGGGAATCTGCGAATCGGCAAAATTTCATTATTTCTTCAACATAATTTCCGAAATATTACAGAAAAAAAAATATTTTTACATCATCTTAAAATATTATCTTTTCAAACATTCCCATTTTAAAACGTTTTATTCTTTCTATTTTTATTCTAATTTTAATAAAATATTTAATTGTATAGTAATATGTTACTAATAATTCATCCTAGTGTTTTATTGATGATAAAGATATAAATATTCAGCTTATTTTTGCATGATGATTACGTAAAGGTATGCTTTTAATAAATTGTTAAAAATTTTCTAATATTTACAAGGTTTTATGACGTTTTATTTAAGAATCAAGCAAAGATAAACATATCCATTTTTAATTATTGCTTTTTTCTTTTCTCTGGTGTAATTGACTGTATAACATGTAAATAAAAATTAGAAAAAAATCATCCCAAAATGAGCAAAAAGAACGTTATAAAGCTTCTAAAACAATATGTATATGTCTGAAGTGTAAAGTTTAATAACATTTTTATGAAAAGGAACTCACTTAAAACATGCTATACAAAATTATTGGCACTTTTACCAAAATATTAAGCAAAATATGACATTTTCAACATCCATGTTACAAAATTTTTTTAACATTTTTAACAACCATATGAAACAAAATTAATGGCATCTTTAGCAAAAATCATTTCTGAGCCATTCATTGTCAGAACAATAAATTATATGTTTAAACCGTTTATCAAATGTATAATTAATATCATTTAAAATAAGTTTAAACCAACTTTCTTACTTAAAAACCATTTTCATAAAGTATCAATATCCATATTTTGAAAGAAACTCCGCCAAACCCCACTGAAACCAGAAACTTAATACAGAATTTGAAGATTTCTCTAATCGGATTCATTTGAATGCAAAACTTAAAAAGTCAGCAAACTTTGAGAATACGAGTTTAATTCAAAATATAGAAATCCTCTCCTACTTTAAATGGAACCCATTTAATCAATGCCTGTAGTTGCTAAAGACTTCTCAACCATAAATAAGGATTCTGAAGTTTCATTCTTAGAAATCGCTTTAAGTCATTGACTTCGGCGACTGATTTCTGAGAACCATGATGACTTCCGCTTTAATATATATTAAAACTAAGAAGTTTCTAGAAATGATTCGAAACTTTCTTGATGGAAGGACATCAAATTCTGATGGAAGTGATTAGAATTTTTGCTTAGGAACAATGTAAATATAATTCTACAAATGAATAAAGGTTTGAAAAGATTTCCATTGTAGGTAAGATTCTTAATTTTAAGAAAACATGTAGCTATTTGGAAGTAATACAATTTATCTTATTAATATTTCCATAATAGATACATGCGATATTAAATTAAGATAATTATTTAGAAAATTTATTATATCTACAGTAGAATCGCTATCAACATTGTAAAAATCGAATTTCAAAACTTAAGATGTGCATTCACAAAAATTATTTCTGGGCTATAACTTGGTCTCCTGTGTTCATGTTCCGATTTGACCCAATTTATCAAGCGGGTAAATTATTCTATAGTTTGGGTGAGCTCGCATTTATTACAATTATAATGTAGCGCTAAGAGCTGAAAATATTTATTTTCTAGATGAAAGAAAATATTAATATTATTTTCGATTTGTAAATTTTTCAGTAGGTATTTATAGTATTGTTGTTTGTTATGACACTTGTGGTAGAAACGTCTGCTAACGAAGTCAGAATAAGCTGAGAATTTTGGAGTATCTTATTTACAGCTATGCCATCTATGCTTCCTTTTTACGGGGTGGCTGACTCTCATTCATACATTTCATTCGCACAACAAAGGTCATAATTTAGACCTGTATCAGAGAACGATCATCTTTCATACTATTCTCTAGTGGTATTATCTGGACTTGGAGGACTTTGTGGCCACGTCAAATTTATATAAGCAACAGCCACCACTACATACATGGAAATTCTTCGGTTGCCAGGGTTTGTACTCACAACTCAAGGAATGCGAATACAACGCCCTATCAAACAGGATATCCAGTCTAGAGATTTATTGTTATTTATATGTTAATGTTTATTTTATGATCCCTCTCATCATGAAACAATTTTTATATGTGGGATGTTATATGTTACCAGAATAATGATTAGTCTTTATTCTAATGTTAATATATTAAAGATGTGTGATCGATCTATATTTATTTTAAGGTGTAGATATAACTTTTAGGGGAAGGCTTCTACTATTGCCGACGTTAGCTTTTTGGAATAAATTTCCGTTTCCGCTTCATTGGGGTCATTACGACGGCTATTCTGCAAACTCAGAGGGGGGCCGCGGTGGCCTGGAGATAAGGTCTCAGGTTCGGAACCGAAGGGTTTCAGGTTCGGGACTCGATTCCACCGAAGAACCGTCGTGTGAGGGGGTCTCTTGCACGTTAAATCTGTCAGGCCAAACGTCCTCCCGCTGGTGTGGTGTGGAGAGGGGGTACCAGTTCAGTTGTCATCTTCGTTATCTGATCATGGTTCAAAATTACGAGGTCCATCCTCAAACAGCCCTTGTGTTGCTTTACAACGGGACGTTAATGTAACTAAACTGCCAACTCGGATGTCCCAGCTTTGTGAATTCCTTGTCGATGTTCACCCCCCTAATAAGTGCTAAATGAAATATTCAGCTTGAAATGAGAAAATATAATTAATAGCCTTAATCTCTCCCCACTACCATGCTTACACCTTCATGCGTGATTGAGAAACTTTCTGGTTAAGGAAAAGGGGCCGATACTATGATTGAGTCCTAAAATTAATTAGTAATTACAGTGAGAATCGTCCTATTGGAAGTATGTCCAGTCATGGATGTGGGTGTAACTCGAATCCACAACTTAAATATTGGGGCAATTTTGAGAACTTAAAGACGAGGAATAGCGCGTGTGGTTTTATGCTCAATCGCAAAACCGGAATGACGCCTTAGCGCTAAGGAGTAAGATTATGATATTTTCGTATCATTCACGTTGCCATTTAATCTTATTATTTTGTAAATTAAAAAAAAGTTACATGTTTTTCTACATTAGAAAAAAACTATCATCGTTCTTTGTTGCAATGAGTATTTAATTACTTGAATTAATCTAAGTGTTCATTGACTTATGAAATTAAAACAAAAATACTTTTATGGTTTAGATAATAAAACCTGATAAAACTCTTTAAATGCTTTGTCTATAACGATAACGAATGTTTTGCCAGTAACTTACGTATTTTAACATACATGAAAATAATACACTAAAAACCACTATTTAAAGGTTAAGGATGTAGAAATGTGTAATATGTGCAATGTAAAATGATCCATACTCAGCATCTTGTATTAATTTCATACAAATAAATATGTAAACTTTTGTATACTATATTTGAAATTACCCCAAACATTTTACAATATTTATTTTAGAATTTAAATTTTCTATTATGAAATTATTTCATTTTAAATTCTCTCTCGGCTAATAATATTTCGAGAGGACATCCAGTTTATTAGATTAAAATCAGCGGATAAGTGGATTGTAACAGATATTATAATAGGCTTATATAAATTAGATTTATGTCATAATCAATTATGCAGTCAGTTGTCTTCTAAGTTGATTACTTGTCAGCTTTGAGCTTACAATATTATTATCAGCACTTCTGCCTTGTATCGCTTTTATTATAATTTGAGAGGCGGTGCCAAAATACAGAAAGCCCACGTATTTTTGTAGAAAAATAAGTATTGTAAGTAGTATAAATAAAATATAAAATAATATTTAAAACATTACTTATTACAAAATAATAAGCAATAAGTAATTAAAGCATAAAATTATATAAAAAAATATTTAAAAAAATTGGTGTCGTATATGAGTAACACGACAAATGTAATTATGCTTCGCAAATTGTTATCCACAGAATATAATAGATACTGCCAGGTGTATTCTAAAGCAAAATGACAAGAACAAAAAATCATTCTGTAACCATTCCATTCAACATGCAAGTTTGATTTCTTTGACTTTCTTTAGGTGAAGCTTTGTGAAATTTTAGATACAGCTGACACTTGCTACATTATATTCAAGGCTATTAATTATTGCAGTTAATTTTGCGTTTAGCTCTTTAATTTTTAGGCCGCATTTTTTTGTAATTATGTAAATAAAAACGAATGTCAGTATGTCACTTATGCACTGCCATACCGCTTATCCGATTTCGATAAAACGTCTGCTTATGACTTCCACTTACACAAAGATTATAGGCATAATACAATAATATAAAGTATAAAACATATTTTCGTGTCTTATTTACAGCATCTATTACCCATGGATTAACCAACAAATAATTCATCGAGTAGACACAAAATTCAGTAAGGATGCTAGATTAAACCTAGACGTTAATATTTCGTAGCTATTGTTTAAATGCAATGTAAGTTTTTCTCTTCGGTAATAATTTTATTCAAAGCGTGAGATAATATTTTAGAAAAACCTATTCTATGGATTTGAAATTTCAACTAAATATTTAATAAAATTTTACGTTTTTTTTTTTTCAATAACTCCGGGAAATATTATAGTACGAATGTTTTTGCACTATCTTTCACCAGTTTTCAAAAAAAAAAAATCTTTCAACTTTATTGACGATTTCATGATATAAATGTATAATTTATGTTTAATAAATTTTAAAAGAAAATATTTTAATCACATTTTATAATATTAAACTTGAGAATTTTGAACGAGTATTAAACGACTTACAAGATACAATAAACAGTTTCTTTCATTACCATTCTGGAAGAATACCAAAATTTTCTATTATAAAAGAATACACAAATCTAATATATGAAGTTAAATATTTGTTTCTAGAATATAATAATAAAAATAAAATAAATACTATTTATGCTTCTCCTTTATATATGCAATTTCAATGAATATGTATTGATGCCGACAAGAAAATAAGTAATACTCTTCAGATCATTCTTAATTAAACAAGATAACTGGTTCAAATTCCAAACTATATTTCCAAGATTATTAATTCTGCGACTGTAACACGCCGAGTAACAGCTAAGGCTTCATAAAACTCAGGAACATGAAATTGAATTTGCAAATTGCTTCAAATTGGAATTCTGAATGTATTCCAATTTGATAAACAGTTGTAAGACTCGAACCTCTTTACGTTTTCAATTTTTTAAACCTAAATAGTAAATCAAATAGGTGGAGGAAAATATATATACTTAATTCGTTAGGAATCCCAAATCTGACCATAATTCTAAATGGAATACCGACATTAATACCAAGTATTTAGATTAAAGCAGAAATATTTTAAATTTCTTTTCAAGTGTTAAACAATTCGAATCATTATACTGTTGTTTATTTAGAATATGATGTGAAAATGCTTTAAGTAATTCATTAAATAATTGCAAGAAAATGTTGACATAAAAATAAAAGAATTATGGCAATAGAGTTATTTGGGGTCATAAAACTCGCAAAAGAATGCAAATAAGTTCCTTAATATATATATAAACAAATAATTATGACCGTAGAAAGTACTTTGTTTTCACAAAATTCAAATAAGATGAGTTCCTTAAAGTATGCAAACTGTAAATTTAATGTCTTTTCAATCTGAATAAATACAAAAACTTTTATTAGCTGTAATAATTTTATACATTTATTAGGAAACTTTCCTGAAATGTCTACAAAATAATAAATAAAATTCAATTACTCTTTTAAATTTTTAAATATCTATCTTAAAGTATAACAACTCATAATGATCTATTGTTGTAGCAGAATATAAAGAATAGATTCAAATATTTCTAGTTATATCTTCATTTTTTTAAGTTCTATCGCCACTATCTAGATCTCACAAAAACATAAACGTATCATCATAAAGAAGCAAACCAATAATCTTAAGCAAAACCGAGGGCTACCATTGAAATAAGTAGTCCATAAGAAAATGACTATGTTTTAAGATGAAAGTATCCCGTTTTCGTATTGAACCGTTACAAAACCATCATCTCTATCTCTAAAAGAGTATTTTCGAGCATTTTGTACCGAATTTGATTCCGATGGTTTCTACTCTAGATATTCTTTTTCTTTTCTTGTGCAGCAAAAGATGAGAATCAGCAAATTTATAAGTTCTTCGTTCTTAAGATTTCTATTTCCTGTCCTCTTCACTGATTTTTTTCGTCTGGGTAGAAAAACGTTGTTTCTGAATCAGCGAAAATTAAACATATCTTTCTAAACTGAATTGCAAAGAATTGATGGGTGAGCCTTTATTAAATATTGTTAAAAAACTCTGTAATAAGAAATATTTCACCTTGTTCTAGTTACTGTTTTCGCGTTATCATTCAAATATATTGTAAATGAAATTATTTTTACTAAACATGAAATGGTTGCTGAATGAGAGTATTTTTGACATCAATAACAAATTACGATGTGTATTAACACCAAGGTACGGATACACACATGGAAAAGCAAAGCCAAAACTTGCACAAGCAATAACCATCAGCACTTCTATCAAATACCAGAGCACAATTATAACCAGCTCGAAGAGCTCAGAAGGGCAGACCTCATACAAATAATAACTTGTGTTGAACTCAATTGCCTCTAGCAGTTATTTGAGTCACACGGTTCCCGAAACAGGATATAGAAGGCTCGAGCAAAATCATTTTAATCTCGTCCCAACGTATTCCATTGCGAAAATTCCAGAAATCTTCCATTTTATTATCAATGTCACCCAAATGGTTGCCAAGTTTGGCGCGAAGGTCAGGGGTACTGATGTACAGGGTCACTGATCCGGCATCCAATAGAGTAGGGCTGGCGAACCAGTGGCAAGCGTGCCATCACGCGACACAATATTTTAGACACGCTGCAGATCAAAACGGTTTATATGTGACTTCCATTGATAAAATGAACTTGGCCCAATTCGATTGGTTGGAAATTGAAGAATTTCAAATGCAACTGATTGATTTATAGTTTAGCTCGGTATTTATTAAAAAAAAATTATTGGAACAAGTAAAAAATTAGAATTGATTGAAACAGAAAGGTTAACAATCAGGATAAGTAAAAATCTCAATAACGAAATTTCGGAAAAATGGCATTTGATTCAAGCATTTAATGGTTTGAAGAAACTGACTCATCCTATTTTAAGCTCATTTTCATTTATGCCTGCGAATCATAAATTTCAAAGATAAATTACACTAAAGATTCACTTAGAAACCGTTTGGCAGACAACTCCACTTCAGCATGCATTCTGCTAAAGGTAACACCTTACGAATCTAATCTAATCTAAGTTATTTGTCCTGTAATATGCAACAACAGAAGTCGCACTAATACTATTTTAATTTGAATTACAAGTATAACTAAAACATTTAATACTAAACAGTGCAAAATTTATTTTTTGTAGTAAATCAAGGGTTTTTAGTATTTGGTATTTAGTTTTATTATCTTCCGAATAACCACAGGACTAAAATTTTTGACGGCGTGTCTACACCTCATTAGACATTTCTTTAGAAAAATTTGCACTTAGATCCAAAAAAGTTGGCCTTCGTTAAATAGAGCTAGTTATCTGTCAAACTGTTTTCTTTACGATGGAACTATCTGCGCAGGCAAGCAATATTAGCAATAATTCGTAATAATAAAATTTAAAATTCAGAAACTCTATTTGATTGTTTTCTATAAAATTCAACATTAAATAATTAATTTTGAATGCCATTAGGTTTTGATGGATAGATTCTACTGATATATTAATTTTGTATTTTAAATTAAACGTGAGTCAGGTAGTGAAATTAGGATGAAATGATAATAACTAGTATAGCGATATTAAGCAATTTAGTTGCTATGATCAAACTGGGCCTATTTCATTGATGCATTTATTCTATAATCTAGGTTGAGTATGAGACAAACCATTAATTTAGAGTAAATTATTAAATAGTTTCATAATACAGTAACCAGCATTGCAATGTATCACTTAACTACGAAAAAAATTGGACTGCTTTTATTGATGTGTTATTATACAATTCGAATTGGACTTAAATCAAAGGATGAATTCAAAAAACATTAAGTATCTTTAAGATATAATAAAAAGCGACATAACATTTCGCATTATCTTTTATGTGATGTGTTTATTCTATAATTTAGATTGAACGATAATACAAAAACTAATTTGGGGTAAGTTATTAAATAGTTTCAAAACACAATAACAAGCATCACGCCGTTTAGCTGTCGAATTGTTATTAGTGTGACTTATTGTATAAATCCTGTTAAACACAAATAAAAGAATTAGTTTAGGGTAAATTATTAATTAATTTCAAGACGCAATGACATGCATTGCTGAATTATATCATTCAGTGGACCAAAGAAATTCGGTTGTTTGAAGAAATTCGGTTTTTCTACAATTCAAACTGAACGTGAATCAAAGAATTAATTTAGTGTAAAATAATAAGTTTTTTTGAGACATTAATAGCAAGCCTCGTAATCTTATGCCATTTATCTCTCACGAGTAAACTTGACAGCTTTTATTGATATGTTAATTCAATAATTTAATTTAAACGTGAATAAAAACTTTAGGGTAATTAAATAATTTCATGACCCAATCGCAATGCGTTATTTATTTGCAGAGAATAAACTTGACTCGCTTATTGTGGTATTATTCTATGATATCTAAGAAATAAAATTAAGGTTAAAAATAAAGTAGTTCGAGGTATAATAGTCTACGATGCAGTAATATATCATTTAGTTGTCATGAGTAAACTTTGCGTTTTACTAATGCTTCAGGTTAAATGAGAATCAGGAAATTAATTTAGGGTAAATTGTTAAATTGATTTAAGATGTTATAACTAGCATCCTAATATTACATCGTTTAGTTGCTATGAAAATAATCTGATTGCTTGTAGTGACACTTTAGTTCTATAACATCTGATAATGAGAATAAAAAATTAATTTAAGGTTAAATATTTTTTGGCTTAAACACACAATAGCCAATAACATAATATTATGTAATTTAACTATTATGAATAAAATATTATCCACTACTATGTAACATAAGATAATATCATATAAGAAATGTAATATTTTGAATAAAATATGTAGCGTTTAATTGAGATAGTCATTTTGAAATATGCAATCTATGAAGGCATATTGATACCCTGCAGAAAAAAAGTTCGTAAATTTTGCATCTTCAGTTATAATGAATTGAGTTTTTAAATAGTTGAAGTATTTGGTTATTCCGGATTTAATAAAATTTCTAGGCATCAAAGTTAATTTATATTGATATTTTAGTTCATTTTGCCCAAAGGAGGGTGAAAGAAATGAAGCAAAACACATTACCTGAGCTATAGCTTCGCATTAATCTAATGACATATTAATTTATATCATTTTTTCGATTTCGCCTATTTAATTTTTATTAATATTGATGCTTTTTAAATTGTTTACACTTAATGTTATAAAATATTAGAGTTTAAAGGAAATATTAATGGGATTTATTTATTTAACTTCTTTTATGTTATACTTGGTAAAAATAGATTCATCATCATTAACTTTAAATGAATTTGTAACATCCATATCTACTGCTTTATAGGGAGAATGCTTCTCAACGTACGATGCAAGAATTTCTAATGATTTCAGCACCTGCCTCCTTTCACTAAAAGTTTATTATTCCGTTGATTCGAATATTTTCTCTTCTAACTTACTTCTGTGGTACAGGAATCAGCTCCATAAATTCTGTACTTCTATCTGTGCTCTTACACCAGTTCATCGATGTGGTGAGAGTCAATCCTTAGTCCCATAACTTTGCAAAACCTGCAATTTCTTCTATTGATACTCCACAGAAACTTGCCAAAATCTCTAGAAGTCGCGTTCATCAACGCTATCCGGCCAAAGTATTATGCTAATGGCTTTCTTCAAGACACATTGATACAAGCCAATCCAAATGCGAGATCATGGTTTCTTCTCGCCATTTCTTCTGCGAAGCACCGCTCGTTAACATGTTGTCTATTTACATTTTGTTTTGCTAGTTATGTGAATCATTCGTTACGAGAAGTACTCATTAAGCCATGTTTCACTAATTTTGTTTCTCTCTCTTCGCAGTGCGAAACTGTAACATTTACCGAAGTGCTTTGTATTTTTTTTTCTGACGATTCACTCAACTATATGCTTTTCAACTCTAGTTTCACTTTGATTAAAAAATGAAACTTTCAATAAAGAAGTTCTAAATATAGAGCAAGTTAAATAAACATATTCTTATATATCACACCACAATGTCTCTTCATCACTTGTTATGCGAAATACCTTCCCTTTAGCGAGTCATTTTCTGCATTTTGTTCGCTATGCGAAGTATGGCTGCGTTTCAAATACCAAAATTTGGTGGCTTGATTAAAAATAGGTGTATGTAAACACTTTTATTTAATTTATTAAAATTATTAAAACCTTAATTAAATTACTATCGCATTTATCAAATGGAAATTACCTATTAATTCTCAGTTCTACTTTGAAAAGTAAAAAAAAAAAAAAAAAAAATACAATCAACAGGTTCTGAAGATGAATAAATACGTTCCTATGTAAGCTATTGTAACGATTCGGCTTCTTCCCGGCCTGATCAAGGTGGGTTTTTTTCTTACTCTCCATAATTGCCAATTTCAGACTGGACTCTTTAATGTCTAGGTTGTATGGCGATGTAAGTACTTACAGATGGACAGGTGGAGAACCCTCCTTCTAAGAACGGACATCTAGCCCTTTAGAGGGAGACAAGATAAAGGACCACCCGTGCACTAATCGTGTCTGCGACACAGATGTGCAGCCTGCTTTGTTTTCAATAGTGAACATTCCATGAACATTCCTGTGGTCAACGGTAGACCATTGAAATTTTGCTGAACGAGAATTAGAGAATCACCAGCCCAAATGCTCCAATGGGGAGTCGAAGGAAAAAGAGGGAGGGTCGAAGGAAAAGAGAAAAAGGCGAGGTTTTTGCAGAGCCGGCACCTAGACTCCGAGTGTTTGAGAGAATATTCCACCCGAGGAATTCGGTGAATTCCTGGAACTAATCCTGGAATTAGACGTTAACCTGGTTAACTTTTCTCGTGAGTTTCTCTGAAAGATCTCGAACTATTAAAAAACTCGAACTAAGAAAGAACTATTCTTGTGGTGTTCCACATGGACATTTTATTTAACCTAGATAATATTTTTGGCTGTAACTTAAAGCTGTAAATAAAGTACTTAATTGTAAAACTTTACCCTTTATTTGATCGGACCAGATCAAGACGTTACTATATGTCTTGATTACCTGATATGCAAAGCATCTCTTGTCAAGTGAGTCATTTTTTTGTGCTTTTAGATGTTCGCTATGCGAAGTGCTCGTTAAGTGACTCCTTGCATTTGAAATGCCAAAATTTCATGGTTTGATTAAATAAAGGTGTATGTAAATTTCCATTTATTAAAATTAAATTTCCTATTAGTTTCCAATTCTACTATAAAAAAAGAAATTTCAATCATCAGATTCTGTAAATAAATAAATATTTTCCTACATACGTTATGTCTTTATTACTCGTTATGAAAAACAACTCTTTGCTAAGCGAGTCATTTTTGGTACTTTTATATGTTCGCTACGAGTGGCGCTCGTTAAGCAAGGTTTGGCTGCATTTCAAATGCCAAAATTTGCAAGTTTGACAAAATAAAAATAAAACATCAATTTAGCAGATTTCAATTCCCTATTCAAAGCATGCATTCAAAGAAAACTCTTTAATGTTACCACTTCCAGTAAAAAGTTTTAATATATATTGACAGAATTATAATTTTATTCTACAAATTTAAAAGAAAAAGATGAGCAAATATGATGAGTTTTTCGGCATAACAAAAAAAAAATCCCCCCTCTCCTCAAATAAAAGAACTTTTATTAATTTTAAAGCAAAAACTCGTTTGAGCTTATAGCAAATATGAGAAAATTTTCCGAGAAATAGAATTCATAAAGAATTTAATGCAGTTTTATTTACATAGTTGTTGACTGTTAAAAGGCACCATACTACATTCAATCGCTTAAATGGAACTAGCTCTTTTGAAAAAGCAGCCTATCAGCCTAAAATTGAAATCAAAGCGAGGCATTTTTATTATATATCGAATCACTTTATTAAAAACACGGAATGCGTATTTATTCAGCAAAAAAGATTTTATATCCCATTAGCCTAATATAAATGAAATAGTATATTACAAACGACAAATAAGATTCTATGATAAATGAGCCATGTTTATTGGATTTTGTAAACGGCAATTTGGAGCAATTCACTTTTCAACACAAATTTTAATCGTTTAAATTAATAAAATCGAAGAAAATTGTTTTTATATTATTCGGAATGTTAATATCTAATAAATTATTGGCTACATAAATTTAAAAATATGTTTTTGAATATTTTCTTTATTTTATAATTAATTTATCAATATATCTTGGGAAGAAAAGGAGGTATCACGGTTTTTGAAAATCAATTCAGGTTCTGATTTAATAAAGATGATTTATTTCTAATACTGCAAGCGATCGATACTATTTTTGATAATTCTTTTTGCAAAAAGCGTTTTAATTCTTTGATTTATGAGTTAATATTTCTTGAACTAAAAAAAAAAGATATTTTTTTAATAAATTGCTTTATAAAACGGAGTAAAAATTAATAGAAAATATCAGTTATATTACACAAAATAATGAATTTAAGTATCAACAAGAAATTAATGATTAATCTTCGGTTAATTTCAGAAAAAAATGTTGTGATCTCTTTAAATTAAAATAATTAATTAATAAATAGAGTTTTTTTCCCTCATGAATCAGAATTCAAAGGAATTTTAAATCATCAATATAAATGTGTTATTCCAAGTTTAACTAATTGTTTTAGGCATAAGGAATTTAAAATTTACTATTCATTAATATTAAACTCATAATTACATCACAGTATTACAAAAATGGAATAATTACTCTTTGGTTTCTTCAGAAAAAGTTATGATCTCTTTAAAGTAAAATAAATTTATAAATAACTAGATTTTTTTTCATGAATCTGAATTCAAAGAAATTACGAATTAGCAACGGAATATATTATTTACAGTTCAATTAATTTTTTTAGATATGTATTTTGAAGTCTACTAATTTTTAATATTATAAGAGCATCATACTTAACTAAGTCATTCAGTAATATTTCTTACCATTGAATAAATATTATAAATTATCATAATTAAAATAAATAAACTCGGATTCATTCATTCTGGAGTTTATTATTTAAATTTATAATTTTAATGATATGGTATTATTTATGATAACATGATAAAAGTCAAGTGAACCGTACTAATTAAATTTGGAATTCTCTTTCTGAAGTTAAAAAAAAAAAGAAAAATTGTCCAAAGGGCTCAAAATTTCCTCTCCAAAACATTCTTACACGATAGCATTTTACTTTTTAATTTCTCAGCGTTACTTTAAAAATTTACTTTTGATACAGAAATAATAACGTGCTCAAAAAAATAGTTATCATCACAACATTCGAGTGCACAAATAGAGTAGATAATATTAGTCAAAAAATTATATAGACTTTCAAGTAAAAATAACTTGAAAAATTTATTAAAATTTGAGAAAAACTAGGTGAAAATAAAATAGTACAAGAAAATATCTAATCTTTTAACTTTTTAAGTAATTTAAAACTGTTTGAGTGCATTTACATACTCGGAAGTTATTAAAGAAATTGATTAATTTTTGCTAAAAATTTGATCAAAATTTTGGACATTATTTTGTAAGAGAATACGTTCTATTTAAGAAGAAATTGCATATCCAATAAAAATAATAAAGGAGAATAAGAGCAGTATATATATATCGCAGATTATTTGATCCAGGAAAACTGTAAAATTTTTCGTTTCAGAATCCTATGACGTCTACTTTTCGACGATTCTATCTGACTAAGGGATGATATGTGGAAGGATATGCTTTTTTACGGAATTTGCTTAATTTTTAAATGTGAGCAGTTCATCCTTTCATCATTTGTCCCACCCCTATTTTGCCGAATTACATTTATCCTAACGCATACTCAAAAGTGTGAATTGCATTCCGTTTGCAACCAATAGGCTCAAATATACAGGCTAATTTAAAAAAAAACGGAAGGCACTCAGATACTTCTATAGCTCGAATTGTCAGTTTTTAAAAAAATTCCTTTTGAAGATATCGGCCACCACATTTTGTATGTTAACTGTTTACGACATGGGAAAAAGAACTCCACGCAAATAATTTAAGTTCGAAAAGTTCTCAATAGGGGTGGATGTGGCGATTTTGGTCTAAATTTTAATATAAACTGATAAAATGATAAAATCTGAGAAAGTTGTAGTAAACAGATAAATGATTAACAAATAATTAATTTTATAATAAATGTGTTTTATTCAAAAAATTAGCTTCTGTAAATTGTTACAAACTAAAAGAAAGGGGAAAAAAAGAGATTATGTTAGGGTTTCAATTTTATTCTTTGCCCTTTTTTTTTATTCAGAAGAATCGCTTTCATTTGAAAGATATCGGCTATTTTCAATATGGCCCCCATTTTCTAGTACTAACCATTGCACTCTGCACATCTTACTTTGTACAGTTGAATGCAATATTCCAGAAGCCATGTTCATGACAGTCCGTGTTATGAATTTAACATTCCGCGTTAGGAATGCAACATTCCAGAAGGCATGTTCATAATAATTTGTATTATGTTTTCTTTTAAAACTAACAATTTCGAGACTGTACCAAAATAAATCTTCGATTTCAGCGGTTGACAGCCGCAACATCTATGTTCGCATACTCTGGTACTGGTTTCCATCCTCTCTCTATACAACCGAGTTTCGACAGAACCTGTTTTTTGAATTTTTTAACCATTGCTTTCACCGCATTAAATGATATAGGTCCTTTAAAAATTGTTCCGACTTCTAAATTCAAGAAAAGCGGTCGGTACATTGAATTGATTAAGATAAAAGAGCTTCAAAAGTAATGCAGGCTGTGCTAATGTGAGACGCATTTTACAAATAAACTGATACTTGAAATGATTGATACTGTCCCGTTTCTTTTTTATAACCCAAAAGACCGGCTCTTTTGTCGACTACGTAATCGGGATTTTTCCTTTTCTAACTTTTCCCCGTGTCTTATGCGAAAATTTAGCTGTCCTAATTTAGCTGTCCTGGGTAGAGGGCCACAAATTCTCCTATTGGCAACTTTTGCAACTAAATTTTTTTTTGAATTCCTTTTTCTCATGATTCAATAATTCTAGTACAAATTTGATGTCTAATTTGTATTAATTGATGAAATAAAACACAATGTACTTTGGAGGAGAGAATATTCACCTTAAAACTCTTTCTTAAATTTATAATTTGAATTTTAGTTATTCAAACTTTAATCAATATTTTTAGGTTTTTCCTGTACAATCTGTGATAATACCGCTTCATAGAAAATAAACAAACAAGCAAATATTATATATATATATATATATATATATATATATATATATATATATATATATATATA
>JAPMOQ010057778.1:356089-405618 GCA_026543055.1 Argiope trifasciata
ATATATATATATATATATATATATATATATATATATATATATATATAATCAATTTAATTACATGAAATTTTTATCTGAAGTGCCACATTTTTGCCCAATTTTTATTCTATTCTGATATATATTTCACTCTTGCAAAGAAATATCATCACCGTTTCCTCAATTTGAAAAAAATTCATAAATTTTATTTGAAGAAAGATTCTGTTTATAACCGAAGTAGTTTATATAAGGGAATAGGAAGTAGAGCTACAGCTCCGTGATAGACAAAGTATATTTACAATAGAGTTTACGATGTAGCTGTATCATGATGTCATGTGAGGTTTTTGCATTTAAAACCCATAAACGCAATAAAAAGAACAAGTGTAAACCTATTAAGATACATGTTTTCAATGTCTATAATAATGCGGGGCTTAAAAGTACAATTTTGTCAGACTTGAAAACATGAAAACAATACTTAAGTCAGGTAATTTAAATGAAAAATATGTAATATTCTCTGAAACCTACTGATGACAGTTGCCGGCATGTTATTTAATAAAGAGACCGGTATGAAAATAATAACGATAATCTAATCATTCATTATCCTTTTTTATATATTAAAGTTAAATAAAAGTAATAATTTTGAAATTTTAATAGCTATTAAATAAAAAATTAATAATAATGTAAAAATTACACTTAACGCACACATACACATATAAAATACATTTTATAAAAACATAACGATATCACATTTTTCATTGTTAAGTTGAAGAAGTTACGTTTTTGAAGTTGCTTTATTATTAAACTATAATTTAAAAAATTGTTAAAATTATTTTTACATTTTTATTAGTTAAATTAATTTTTTTCATTCAAAGTTTTTATAACTTTTATTGCTTTATTCCACATGCATATAATTAACATTGTTTCTTTCTTTTCAGAACATTCAACAAACTTGAAAGAAGAAAAGGAAAAAGAATATTCAAAATGAATAAATCGAAAACTTCATTCCGAATATTATTAATAAAAAATGAAAACTAATGTCGTGCTTGCAATTTCACTTTTCGTAAATACATCTAATAGAAGAAGAAATACAGCTATTTAATAAATTTCATTTAATTATAATAAACTTGTTAATTGCCAAGATTGGAAAAAACGAAAAGTTTCGTTATTCTGCAACAGAAAAACAATAATAACTAAGATGGAAAATTTCATCGCCATTCGTTTTCGGTACAAACTGTAGCGCCATCTATCAGAAGACTTGCACGTGAGTTTTGAAAAGCTGACTCGCCCAGAGCTTCATTATTGATCGCCAAATCGTGCTCAAGAGTGCCACATGGCGATGTTCTCAAGGCGAAGAGAATGAAAATCCCCTTTAATATCACCGAACTGCACGGTACTTGAAGTTCGCCAAGTGAACACTCAAAAGACTGAGAATAATGTTATTATCGTAGTAGAATCGTGAGATATCAAGAAAACTTTTCGTTCAGTTTGAGAACTTTTGGCGAGCTAAGCGCTTGTACGAGATTATTTTGTTTTTCAACTGGATTGTGTAAAGAGGCTCTCAAGCTCACGTAAGGTAATATTTTCAAAGAAAAGGAGGTTTGATATTTAAATCTGCGGAACACTCTCTTTTCAAATCCTTTTCATAATTTTTCCTGAACAGTCTTGTTTGAAAAATGTGATTAAGGCTTCTTTTGTGTTGTGTTTGTGCTGAAAGTTTATCTCAGTAGTGTTTTATAAAATGCCATAAACTTCGACAGTTTCGTAATAAAACTATATGAATGGAATCACTGCGCCGTTTATCGTGCAAAACGATGTTTTTCATTTCTATATATATCTTTTGAAAGAAAATTGATTTAAAAAATGACATTTGAAGTATCTTGTTGCATTTTCAGTGTGTTTCCTCTTATGACCTACAGTAAATTTTAGTAACATATCTGAAGATATTATTTACAGCAGTGTTATTTCCAAAGAAAAAAGGAAAAATAGTGAAAAATCTATGATAAATATCTCAAATAATTAAGTAACAATCATTTGATTATTTATTATTATTTCTCAACCTATTTATCTACTAAATACAACATTCTCATATTCTTTCTGGAAATGGCTTAATTCTGAAACCAGAACACTACTTTGAAGATATTTTAATTTCCGTTTTGTCTTTACTTTTAACAATAAATATTATTTTCTATGAAACTATATAAATAGTATATTAAATAAGATTAAATGTAATTAATGTTTCATAATGTAACCGTCGTTAGCTAAACCAAGCTGAATATGTAGATTTTTTATCTATTTATATATGCATAAATGTGATATTTGCATTTAATAAATCCAACAACTAAAATACTTATTGGAAATATTTCGTCAAGGAACATTATATATGCGATAACAATTGCTCTTTATACCTGTAATACTATCATTTTCATCTTACGTCTTAAAATAAATTAGATATATAAGGTATGGAGAATTTTATCCATGTATTAATACTTGAAATTGAATTTTCTATTGAATAGGTCTCAATAATTATAATATGGAGACTATTAACTGAAACATTGTGTTGTGCTGATATATTTTCAGGTGCTGTCGATACTACATGATAATATTCTCAGACAAGAATGATCTTTACTAAATATACAAAGACCTTTTATGAAGAAACAATCTTCTGAAAGCGTAATGTGTTGTGTTTCCATTTATTAAAACTGGATATTACTCAGAAAATATATCAAGACGTTTTATTTATCTTACATGATTTGATCACTCTGACAAAGATGTCCCCATTTTTCCCTGGTGGATATGACAACTATACAAGAAAATATCTTCTGTCACACAACTAAGAGTTCCAATTACTTCGGATGACAATAAAATTAATAGGAAACTGTTACTTTAATGGTAAAGCCATTTGTTTTGTCAGAAACAGGACTTTAGGCATAAAAGAGTAATTTGGAAGAAAATATTGTTTCAGGCTATCAGATTACTCTAAAAAAGCAATTTTCAGTCAAAAGTGATTTCTTATTGACTTGAAATCTTTTTGTCTCTGAGGATTTGATTGAACGTCTGAGATTTTCTTCAGGATATTTACTTCTTATTAAAAAAAAATAGTGAAACCGAAATTGTATGTATTAAATCTTTTTCTGGTATACATTTCTTTTGATGAAACAGCAATGGATAGATATGTCATGGATTAAAAAAAAAATGTTGGTAATTGTGGCTAATAAAAAATGGCAAGTTTAACAGTAAAAAAAAATGCGTATATCTTATATAGATTAAAACAAAAAGAAAGACAAGCAACATTCTACTTCGAGTGAAAGAGGATTTAGAAAATGAATTATATTAGGGAAAATTAAATATAGCATTAATCACCCGTCTTATAATATCTTTATCAGACAAAAAAACAATTTTATTAAAACAATTTATATACATAAATCGTTTTTTGTAATAATTTTCCTTTAATAATGTACAGAAATTTCGTCTGTGAATGTTGAATTTTGACAGGACTTATATGAAGTTATTTATATAAAAGATGATGCATATGATTAATTCTTTATTTATTAATCTATCCTTCATAAGGGTAAGCAAGTTATAATAAAATAATTGTACTTAAAATTCAATATAAAAAAAATGCATTTTTGTATGTTGAATCGTATTAAAATATTGAGGATTTTAAGAAAATAAAATGAGTGTGTAGTTTGAAAATCAAAATAAATTTGATATAATTTATTTATATTTTTTTTCTTTAATTCTCAACTTTATAATATGATAATATAGAATCAATGAAATCTTTATCATTCTTAATAAAATGGCTACAGTCAAGAAAAATGAATGAACAGTTATGAAAATATCGATTATCTATTTTGAAATGTGATTTGCCGAAGACTTTTTCATTGACTGAAACATTCAATGAACGAATAACAAAGGAAAATTGCTCTTAACAAACTTCATATATTTTATACAAAGTTCTAAACATGAAGGAGCCAGAGCTTTTACAAAAACTACTTGACTAAATCGAAGATATTACTGACTTCGCATTTATCTAAATTACCAAACTTCGAACTATTTAACATTCTTTTTACGATATCAGTTCACTTGGATGGATGTCAGCTTACTCGGTTACGATTAAGGTGATCATCGTCATCATCGTACTGATCGAGTGCGGGGCCTTCGGGGAAGGATTTAATGGAGGTGGCCGGTGCGGAACGGGGGAGTGGAACTGTTACAGTTTGGAACAAGGGTTGAGATGCATCCCACTCAATAAGTTCTGTGATGGAATCAGAAACTGCCCGGATGGATCAGACGAGCCCCCGGAGTGTACGAGTAAGTTTTATTTTGTTTCTATCAGTTTTATAATGAAAGTATTGTGCATGCTTACATGATTTGTATTAGTGTATATGAAGGTTTTTTTTCCGATTACGATTAATTCAAAAATCATGACAATTCGTGACTTTATTAAGAGGAATTTATTACAGATTAATTTTATTTTTAAATGAAAAGGATATATAAATCAGAAAACATGAATGTTATTTAAAACAGTATCTTTAATGGCCTGTAAATATAATATTAAAATATGTTGGCAACAATATAAGCTATTGACAGTAGAAAAAAATAAAGTAGAAATATTATTCTTTTGCAGAGCAAAAATAAAGAAAGAAATGAAAAAAGATTTCATTTAAGGAAAAATTTCATTCAAATAACAGTATGTGTGTGTTTGTATTTTATTTTCTTGGCATTAATGAACTTTAGCAAATATGCAAGGGATAGCCTTAGTGCTTTTAATTTTTAATTTCGTTAAGAGATTTTTTAAAATTAAAAATTAAGGAGAATTAAAAAAATGCTTTATTGTTACAGGTTAATTTTAAAATTATCATAGTTTCTATACTTTTTCGCATATTGTTTGAAACCAAAATTTTTATCTACATCGTTTCACAATATGGTTTATAAAATAATTATTAAATTGTTTGATTTTTCTCTTGAACTTAGATAAATTCAGGCATTAATCAACGCACATAAGAATTTTTTCGCTGAAAACAGTACAAAAGGAATTTTTTTTCTGTTTTTTAAAAAGTAATAAGTAGTTAAATAATTTTTAACTTTAAAGGGGGAAGGTTTATTTGTTTCCATATAAAATAATATAAAAAAAGACGAAGAAAAATAAGTGCTTGAAATTTTTCATGATATACAGTAATTTATGTAATATTTTTAAATACATTTTTTAAAGTGCTAAATACGAAAAAATGTCTTTTATATTACTTCTGTAAAGGTTTTTTCCTCCTTTTTTCAAGTTATGCAGGTTACCATCTCTAGTTGTTCTGTACGCATTGCTCAAAGCAATTAATTATAATTATTGGAATGGTCTCAGTAATAACGGAAATGTTAATAATACTTGATACAGAATATCTAGCCAAATCCTTTGCCAATTTAAAATTTTTTTTTCGCAACTTGAGATAGATCAATTGAAATAATCTGACTTTACCTCCTATATACGGAGGTAAATCAGATTTTTTACAGTCTGTCATGCTGGCCAAATCAAGCTGAGTATATCTGTCAGAAATTCAGGTTGAATGAAAAATTTGCCTTTCTTTAAAATTAACTTTAAAAAACTTTAAAATTACTTTGAAATGACCTGCAGCTCTAGAGTAAGGCAGCTAAGGTGAAAATATGACCATCCATCTGTGTTGAAAAGTAGGTGGCTTCCTAGTCCAATAAGGCGATTCAATTTGTTCGACTTTCAAGATAATGCGGAAATGTGTCAATTATTGTGTGCAATGTGTGCACAATCTCGGTTAACTCGAGCAACCCAGAGAACCTGAGAAATACTAAAGATAGATATCAAAGTTACTTTTTTTTATGGTTGAAACAAGTTGAGCAAGGAATTTTTGATGAAAGTAACTTGAAGCACATGTGGTAGACATATTTATAGTTCTGCCATCCACGGAAATATTTTCGTTCAAATAATAGGAATTCATGTTTCACTAATATAATATCCAGTGACGGCCATTATCTATAAGTTCTAAAGTTTCATTGCCCTCATTTCTTTATCCAGTATTGAAAATTACTGTTAAAACGTCAGCTAAGGAATAGGATCTATTCTGATGATGATTAAATGTGTACCGAAAGTGGCGTTACACCGATAAAAAGCTTATAATTAAGATAAAAAAAATAGAATTTAAATCGCTATCAAAAAGCATGATATTCAAAAATATGCATATGTACTAGATGTAAAAGAAGCTAAAGGCAGCACCAAAAACATTGAAATAAAATTAAGAGGGTGCAGTAAAAAGAAAAAGTGACGGAGTTATAAACGGTTCAGGCGGAAGGAGCATACATTCCATATTAAAAGCATAATTGAAACAAAATTAATAAATAATAAAATTTGTCAAAAATAGGCAATTTATCTTTGAAGACAGGAAAAATAAAAATAAGATAAAAATTAAAGCATGGAGAGGAAGTAAATAAATGAATAAGAAAGTTTCATAAATAAGTAGAAAATTAAATAAATAAACATAAATAAATAAGCATGAACAAAGAAGGATATACACTGACTCATGTCAAGTTAGATTCCATTATTTGGATAAAGAATTCTTTCTGCGATTTCTTTTCGTATACTCACAGGGTATTGTCCACTTTTCAGCCGTGCTTAACTTTCTCAGTGCATACTTTGAAGAACTCAGACAAAGGCAAAGTCCGCTTTAGTTTGCAACTCCAAATCCATTTTACTAATTCTTCTCCAAAACATTAAGGCACTGAAACATTAGGCAACTCTCAATCTGTGCAAAAACTTGAGAAAGAAAGTTATTAAAACGTTAATACTTTTCCCCAAAAAGTTTTTGCTTCATATAAATAACAAAAACGCTATTTACACAGCGTATCAAACAACGTTTAAGATTGTGTCTGTGAGATGAATAAGAATAAATATTCAAATTTTCAGAAGATTTAAATAATTTTCAGTAATAACTGTTGTGGTTTCTGTAAGATAACGGATATTTTATTTCTCCAAGCCCAAGCACAGAATAAATTATTGCCTCCTTCCACAGTCAGTTTCCTATCTCCAAGAAATATTAACTTCATCAAAATTTATCAACTCATATTCCTCACAAAACACTCCCTTTGCTCATTATTGTATTGAGTACAGTTTTTTGGCGGTTATTTTGAACAATGTACGTAAACTGTTGGTTAAACTTTTTTATTCTTTAAAAATATTTCCACTTGTATTCATTTAAGTGATAAAGAATCCTATTGATTCTAAATTCGAAAATATTCTGTACAGATTAGAAAGTAAATAAAAACTACACAATTTTTGAAATATTTGGAAAGTAATAACTGATAATTTTTGCCCATTGATTATAACTTATTCTTCGTAACACGTACTATAAAAGAATATAATAAGCTTTGTTTTGATATTGTAAGCACTTCTCTAGTGTTTTTATTGCTAATGTGCAATTTTACCCATGGTTTGTCTGTTTATTTTAATATCATATTTTTTATTATCGGTCAATCGGTTTTTAATCATTGTTTTTCCACAATCGAATTTAAGAAGTTTAGATTATTTTCAGCTGTCAAATACACATTTTTACATTGGTTTTTGTATATTTAATCACATGTAAAGAAGAAAATAAGAATACAAATAATAATTTAATAATTTCTTAATCTGTTCAAATATTTTTTTTCTTTCACAAATAGGTTCAAATATTTTCTTTTTTCTTCAATTGGTTTTTAATCATTACTTTTCAAAAATCGAATTTAACAAGTTTGAATTATTTTCAGCTGACAAAAATATTTTTTTAACATTGGTTTTCATATATTTGATCACCCGTAATGAAAAAATTTCAAATACATATAATTTCTTAATAATTTCTAAATATGGACAAATACATATTTTTTTCTTTCGCAAATAGGTACACATATTTTTTTTTTCAGTCGGTTTTTAATCATTGTTTTTCGACAATCGAATTTAAGAATTTTCTATTATTTTCAGGTTCCAAATATATAATTTTATATTTGATCACTTGTAATGAAGAAATTTCAAATACAAATAATTTCTTAATAATTAATCATTTTTAATACGTATAAATATTTTTTTTCTTTCACCTTCCTTAGTCACACACGACTTTCTATAACAAAATCATGCCTTTTTGTCAATAATCTCAAAAGAATTGATATGGTCTTAAAATAAATTTATCATCTGCGATTCATCTCCTGCTTCCAAAATCATTTCTGTTGGAGTAAGCGCAGTTTAGCCAAAATATGGCTCTTGCGCTAATAAAATCCAATCCGATAGTTAGAGTAAAGCATTTTATATATATAATTATTATAATGATTATGTATTATATTTATTTTATTGCTGAATTGTGGCTCATTGACTGTCTGAAAAAAGAAAATCTTCTCAAATTAACTATCTTCGTTTCAGCTAATTTACCAAAAGGGGAAGGTTTGTCGGCAACGTGCCAGCAGACAGCAGTGGCTCATCACATATGCGTAATTACATAGATGGCGCCAGTGTAGATTGAGATTGTAGTCCTTAGGTATTTAATAAGACAGCAACTGATTTGCTTTAGACAGACTAGGCAGCTGCTTAAGGTTACAGATTTCATTAAAAAGTATTATTAGCTTAGTGGAATTCCATGAAGAAAAAAGTTTAAAAAAGATTGTCATATTCACATCGGAGTAAAATTCACCAAATAATCAGTAATTAAAGAAACATTGATTCAAAGCTATCTATAAAACGGTCTTCCTTATGAGGGAACTGGAAAGCATTATCACCAATATGTAACAGTACCAAATATTATGCAAAATTCGTCAACCGCAACGTTCTTTTCATCCAAGTATATAAGGACTAATGTTTAAAAATGAAATACAACAATCAAATTATATAAAAATTTGCATTTTATTTTATAACTTTAAAAGATACTTTTTTTAAGCTGGCATCCTGGTATAGGGCTAGCATGTCTTCCCCGTGATCTAGGCTTGCCGCGTTCGAGCATTTTTTTTTTTTTAATCTGTGAGTTGTCCGAATGCCCCCCCCCCCCCCTCTGTAGAAAGGGGTTGTTCAAGCGAATGTGAAGCATGAAGTTGATAAGTCGTACTTTTGGCCCTAGTTAGAGCTATTAAATAAACAAGGGGCGCTCATATAAGCCTAAAGCGCAGGGAGGTTAATGTCAGCGGGCTTGTAAAGTGCCATAAGTATAGGCAACAAAATACACTTTTCTTAAATTTTCAACAAAATTCTTTATAGATGGATTGATTGTCTGTCTGTCTGTCTATCTTTATGAGCATCGAAAGCTTAATGGAAGAATTAAGTTAGCTTAATGAAAGAAATTTGGAGTTTGTTTTTCTATGTTAATAATAAATTTAACAAATGTTTAACAGATTTTATTTTATTTTTTTTTAATTCCTTAGGTTTAATGAAGTTTAATAATCCAAAAATTATAAATTAAAATAAATGCTTGATTTCCTCGATTAAAAATTAACGGAAACTAAAAAATACATCGCATATCCGTTTTTACTTATGTTGTATACTTGTCTTGAATATAAAATTTTAGACAAAATAAACGTTAGTAAATTAATTTCTCAAAAGTTTAAATTTTTGGAAGGAATTCTTTGTTTTCATTATTTTTATTCATAGAAATAGAAGTTTATTAATGAATAAAATGCCTTCTTAAAACAAAAACAAAAAAATTGTTTCATAACAATATTTCTGATTTTACAAGTTAACTTTATTTCACATTAGATAATTTCATACTTTATCTCCAATTATGTCCTATAATCATTCAAAATAGGACTCGAGTAAAATTAATTTATCACTGCCATATATAAATGGCTGACAATTCTTCCTTAAAAAATTTTAATGGTATCACGCTTTGCACCATGCTACCCTCTTTCACTGTAGAAGCCGTTCTAAAATCTTTTCCAATATACAAGACGATTCAAAATTTATCGTTCAAATTTTGTCAAGATGTTGGGAATATTTCTCCTGGATTTCTATTTCCAATTTCACAGAGTATGTCCACAAGCGACATCTGCATGACAAAATAGGCAAGTGAAATGAAAACAAGGAAATAGTGCTGTTAAGTGGTAACAGATGAGATTTTTATTCCAAAAATATGAAGCAATGATTCATAAAAGGTGCTGCGAATATTTACATGAAAACATCATCGCTTCATTGACCACCGAACGTTTTCAAAAAGGTCTAGCTTATCACAGGCAATACACGTGGTGATCAAGAAACAAATCCCTTTCATTCTAGATGGGTGTCTCGTAAACAAGGTTTTCCATGGCCTAGCACAAAAAGAAATCCAAAGGCGATAAATCAGGTGACCTGGGTGGTCAAGTGATCAAGCCGATACATCCAGCTCTGGATATTTGGTTCAGGAAATAACTCACAGAAATTGTGTGGTTACATCTTAATAAGCCAGTAACATCGACTAGACATCAGCGTTCGCTTTCGTCGAATGGATAAGTTACTGGACCTCAAATTCAAACATCACAGGTTCGATCCTTGGTGGAATTCAACCTACACATTGGTACGTCATCTCCACATTGGTGACCTTGGACTATGAGCGTTCAAACAGCTGTCATGGCGCCACCTAGCCGCAGCAAATACAACCAACACAAAGTTGTCAGTCACTTGATGCAGCAGCAACTCTCTTCTCTCGTCATAATGCTTGGTGGTATCAAAACACTCTCTTTGTTTGCAATAATGCTGGGCGCTAAAAAATCGTTCGTCTCTACAGACTCACTGGTAGGGGAGTATTGTGGTGACATCTTAATAAGTCAGTAACAGCCACTAAACAACTGCGTTCGCTTTGTCGAATGAATAAGTTATTGGACTTCAAACATAAAACATCGCAGGTTCGATTCTTGGTGGAATTCAAACTACACATTGGTATAACTCCGTCAATGCAATCGCCACAATTGTGTTATGGTCTACAGCTCTTTCATGTTCATACCATATATCTCAGTGGATATTCCGCAGATATTCTTCGTGATATGTCAAGTGTTTATAAAAATGTTCGGTGGTTGATGCAATGGCGCTTTGAAAGTCGTGTCTGTGTAAATGGTTGCAATTTTGACACCTACTAGTAAAGAATGTACTTCATCTTTTTGGAATAAAAGTATCATTCCTTACAACTTTACTGTTTCCTTGTGTTCCCTTCATTTGCCCATTTTGTCCATTCAGATGTTTTCGGACATGATTTCCTATGTGAAATTGATTTTCTGAGATATTCTGTATCTCCACACGAAATTTTTACGATAAATTTTGAATCTCCCTGTATACCCTGACGGATTGAGTCGGTTTAGTAGTGTGATGATTAAACAATATATCAAACTATTTAATGGGATTTTAAACATATCGTATATAAAATCTTATTAAAATGATGAATTAGAAATAAATTATTAAAGAAGATTATTCCCAATATATTTAATTGAAATTTAATTTACATTCAATGAATATTAATTAAAATTTCCAAGCAGTAAATTTTATTAAATACTTAATATTATGTAACAAAAATCCTTCGCACGATTTTTAAATAATTTATAGAAGATTGATATGATTTTCTTGAATTAGAACCATCCATAACTTATTCTCCCTGGCATTGCATTTAATTATATTTTATATAAAACATTCCTTCAATTCATTTGGCATTTAATGTATTTCACTGCTTTGAGCTAAGGCTATAAATTAATTCTCGAATGGGAGTATTAACGTTTGGGCATTAAGAATATGAAGGTTCCGTTCAATTTTGATATTTACTTAATGGCATTCGAGCAACGCCGATCGGAGAATGGCATTTAAAGTAAATTCACTTCGTATGAATAATTTATCAGATTTATGCCGCCATAGATCGTCTTTCATATTTAATGTCCTTGACATTTGAAAGATTTAAAATATACATAAGCGTAGAATCAGGTAAATTTCGGCATTCATTGGTTATGCAGAAAAGCAATTTTGTGAATCTTCAATCAATGGCATATGATCTTTAGAATTTTCTTAATATCTATGTTCTTTATTTCAAGCTATTCGCAAAGAATATTAATAGAAATGTAAAGAAATTCCACTCTACATTGAATACGCTGTACATTGAAAAATTCAATATGTTCAATAAGGCGAAATGACGCTTTATTCTGCGAAATTACTCATGTACTGTAGGAAAACATACAAAAATAGCATTTGCAGTAAATAGCAGCACATAATGCAAAACATCATAATAAGAAATCAGTAGCATAAGCGCATGGAAAACTCGCAACAGATCAATACTCTAAAAAGAGTTTTCGCTTACCTATTTATTTGAGCTCAACTCCGCTTTGTATAATTCTCATTGCATGGCATCGAATGCTCTAGAACAAAAGCCAGAAATCGAGTCCAAATAGATCTATTGTCTAGTTTCTCAAATATTGGGCACCACATTTCTGCAGCCTGTATAGCCAAATACACCACCAAGTTTATTACCAATGTTGGCATGAGATCGAATTGGCATCCATTCATCCACTTTCCTATAGGACTTAAGACTAACTCAAAAAGGAAACGATATTTTCAATTCAAAAAATTATTATATTCATGTCAACTAACCCGGATGAGCTACGTCTTATCACAATAAAACAAGCATTGAATTAATCTTGACAACAAACGTAGAATATTTTTACTATAGGTATCTAGAAATTGATAATGAATTTTAAACAGCAGTGTTTTAAATTGGTCAAATCCAGTTATAAAGGCTTGGGACAGTATAAAATCTTTGAGTCATACCTTTTTTTTAGGTTGGCTTTTGGGAAGGTCATAGTTGATAAATATATAGTTGTCAAGGGCTTTCAAATGGAAAAAAAAAATGAAATCGACATAGCGCTTGCTGTTGGAGGCATTTGTCACAGTTTTCCATCACAGAAAATTCGAAGAAATGTGGAGATAGATAGAATTTAAAAAATCTATTTAAGGTAATAGAGAGAAATTAAAATAGAAATTGTAGAAATCTGGCTAATTTTTGAAACTAGAAGATAATTTTCATCCATCTATCAGGCATTTCTGAAACTCTTCTCAAAAATATTACATAATTGTGCATTTTCTATGCGAAGCCAATGTATTAATTTTTACAATTTTTATTTTACATATAGAACTCTGATTGCTTAGAAATACATTCAACGTCAATTTATAAGCTTATGTCCCAGAAATACGCCATCCATCATCGTTTACCCTCCTCTGACCTTTGCTTTTACGAGAAAATTTGCAGAAATTTGCGAATTCATTGTGTACTTGGAAACACTCTTTCGATTCCAATTGCTATGAAATTTCCTTTTGTGTTTTATTCATTTGAAATGTATGATATTTTAAATCGTCGACAGTAATCATGTGTCGTTCTACATCCTCCAAATTCTAGAGATGATAGTTTTTAAACTGAACAACTTCACCACTTTCATCAGTTTCAATCAGCCGGTGATTTTTATGATAAAAAAAATTGACTTTGAATGTATGGCTGATGAATCAGAATAATATATGTTTATTGTGAAAGAATAATTTAAAATAGAACTTTTATTTGTAAATGTAATAAGATGTAGTTCTAATAACTAATCATCAAATACGGCTAGTAAATGTTATTAAACGAATAACGATAAAAGAGGATTTAATCTAAAAGAACTTCATGACAAAATTCAAAAGTAGCTAAAAATAAATGGAACTGTTTTAACTCAATCAATAAAATTTGATTCAACTCTTCATAAACTTTATTAAACAAACAAAAACAATCGTTTATCATTAAGCAGAACAGCAGCATGCTTGGATTGTAAAAAACAGACATTCAAAAAGATCTTAGCATTGCACCTCGTAAGACCTTCAACTACCAGCATGTTTCTTTGAAAAAATCGACAACAGCGATAACATCACGATAAAAGAAATTGAAATTACGACCTTTTACTATCAAAAATTGCTGGAGGCGTTGTCATTTCCTTCGTATCCAAGACACCATCATAGTTTTATCCCACCGACTTAACTTTGAACCAAATTTGCTGACATTCATTTATGTAAAAATTATCTTCAATTTAGCTGACTTTTTTTGGTATTTTGTTACTTATTAAGTAAATTATTTATTTATCTCAACATAATCTCTTCCCAAATAATATTATCGTCTTGTCATTACTCTATTCACATTTTATATACAGATGTAAAATGCCTTGAGTTCCCTTCCCTTAAGTCAGCAAATCGTTATCAAACGTTTGTTATAATCTAATAGAATCATCCAGTTTTTTACACGATAATATGTTACAGTCTAATAGAATCATCCAGTTTGTTACACGATAATATGTTACCATCTAATAGAATCATCCAGTTTGTTACACTATAATATGTTACAATCTAATATACAATTTGTCAAACTATAATAATATGTTACAATCTAATGGTTTTAGAATAATTGTATGATTTCTCACAATCTAATAATTTTGGAATAACATTGGATTTTTTACAGTCTAATTATTTTGGAATAATGTTTGTTTTTGTTGCAATCTAATGATTTTGTAATATTATTTTATTTTGTTACAAATTAATAATATTGTTCGTTTCAATATAAGTAACATTAAATAAATTACAAAAATAAAACTAAACAGTTTCATCTTCAGTGATAATTTTTTACTCACTTTATCAAAAACATAACACAAATTTAACAGACATGACAGCATAACAAAGCAAATAAAATTAAAGCAACAATTCAAAGAAATTTGATTTACGTCAAAAACCATTCAATTCGTTTAATAATATAAAATCAATAAGCAATCAAAACTTTTATATCGATAACGATTGATTTAAACGAATAGTCACCTCTTACTTCAGAAACATCATCGAATAATAAAAGGGCAAAGGATAATTGGAGATTTTAGAATGTTCCCTTTGTAGAAATATCTATATTTCAACCCCTAAATTTAAAAGCCAGTGTCTGTAGCAGAATTGAAATTTCGTACTCTAAAAGGATTAAATAACTCAGCGATTCCAGCGACCAGGACGAGAATTTTAAAGCGATTTTCATTTGTAATGAATGCAGCCATCACCGCAAATCCAGTCCTTTCTAATGTCAATACGCTATAAAACTTCCTTAATTATATTTATATGTACAGTAAACGATTTATCTGTGACTCAGTGTACGATTCCAATTTAAATGAATGCATGTCTTGAATTTATCTCATCCACGAAAACGAACAATTAAACTAATGGGTTACTAATTCGATTTTAAATCTAGGATTAGAAGTTGAGTACAATTAGATAAGACTTTTCAGATTATTCAGAAATTTAAATGATACTTTGATTACTTCATTGCTATAAAGTATTGATGAAAACTGATATTGCTTTATTGATATAAAATAAGACTTAGTAATTTCTTTATTGATATAAAATAAGAATAGTAAACAAGCCATGCTCTACTCATAAAGACACTTACGGCGCCATCTGGTGGGAACTGCAGAACTAGTATTTCTAATTCGAAAACAGAACTAGATAGCAAAAAAAAAATATTTACAAATATGTAGAGGATGGATAGATGGATTTTTATGGCGCAAGGGCCAAAGCTGGTCATGTTGCGCCAAACAAAAGGTGTGTGTTTATAGCCAAATGGTCTATAAATAAAATATTTCTTCAAGGTCAAAATACAAATTACGTTTTGTTTTTATAAAATCAAAGTACAATAAGTTTAAAGGACAAAGATCTTAAAGACGACGCGTGAGGTGATGTAGAAGTAGAGTTATCGATTTATACAGTTCCATTTAGTAGCTGTCTCATGTGTTGCATCAATCACTTTTAGCGAAAAAATAAAGGAGGGGTTACCGGACAATATTCGGGTGTTTTGGGCGTCTGTTTTCGTTTCATTGACCGGCAATTTGAAGCCTTTCAGTATTTATAGAGTTAAAATTTAGGACAATTACTTTGTCTAAAGAATACAATTAAGATGTGATGTCAGTAATACCTGTCTATGAATAAATAATATATGTGTTTTATGTACACCTTTGTATCCAACCCTGTGCCTTCCTTAGAGAGCTGAGGATTAAACACACAGCTCTTCAATTGCGATTAAATTAATTATCTTCGGAAAAGCGGTAGTGAAACACAGCTTTTCCCTCGAAAATTCGCTTTGAACCAATTTCCGTTCAGATAATCTCTACAATGGCAGAGTCCTTGAGATAAACAGCGGATCAAAAAATAATTTGGAACAAAATCATTTAGAACTTTTAGATGCCCCATCCTTCGCATTGATTTCCCAATTTCGAAATCCGAGACTAACCAATTTTGTTTAGTCAAACCTCAACTTAACTCTCCAGAAGAATCACTTAGCTAAACGATAAAAATGGTTGAACTAGGAGCATTTAAATGCAAATGCAGTTCCGGGAAAAGATCCATTCTCCACAAATCCGGTCCTCTTCCTTACATATAAATAAACCCAACTTAATGATATTTCTGATTAGTTCTGCAACCGTAAACTGCTTATCGGGAGCTCTAAGTTGGATTCTGTCTAAAATCCATTTAGGTTCACTGTTCGACTAATCCATGAAGATGAACAATTAAGATAAAGGCCTTTTTGCATTTGTTCTTACACGGTTCGTTAAGCCTAAATTATTAGAATACTCTCGACAAAAGTTTTGAGATAAAATTAGCGGTACTTTTTTTTATAGTTTTGCTAAAAAATGTAAATGGAATCGAATTTCTTTATTTCATTAGTATAATTATGTAAATATTTTTTTAACAAAATTTCACTTCTGTGGGAGTTTGAGAAGTCGCAATTAAACCCATAGAGACTCTCCTATAAGCGTTATATTTTGTTTGTTATTATTAAATACGTTAAATTTTTACTTATTATTACTGATGCGAATTCAATCTAAACCCATAGATACTCTAATGTAAATGTTATTATTAAATACGTTAAATGTTTACTTATTATTGTCGATGCGAATTTAATTTAAAAAATATTGTGAAAAAAATATAGTAACTTTTAAATCTATAGTAATTTCAGTTATTACCATCTTGTACACAAAGTAAAAAAAATTAAACATTAACAAATTCGAGTTCGAAATTTAAACAAATTTTTATGTTTCATCCTTCGTTATGCAAAAACTCATTTTAATAGTTATATCCGGTTATGAATAAGGGAATTACTTTGAATTATACGGATAAAATTTGATGTGGGGACCAAGCAAAATTTGTAGATATCTATCAAATTAAAAAAAGAATTCCATTCTGAGGAAATTAACTGACTGTCTGAATTTTAGTTTAGTTTGGTTATATTAATGTCTCGTTTTAAAGCAACACGAGGGCTATTTTGGGACGGACCTTGTCATTTTAAACTACGGTCCAGATGACGAAGACGACACCTGATCTGGCACCCCTCTCTCCACACCACGCCACACCAGCGTAAGTACGTTTGGTCTGACAGATTTAACGTGCAAGAGACCCCCTCTCACGACGGTTCTTCGCTGGAATCGAATCTCGAACATGAAACCCTCCGCTTCCGAAGCCGAGACCTTACTACCAGGCCACCGCTGCCCCCACTAACTGTCTGAGTATCAGTGAACTCGTCATGTTCTTAATATACAAAGCTGGTGGATGAAATTTAGTACACAAATATAGTATTTAAACTATAGATTCTTATGAAATTTTAAGCGAAATCTATTTTAGAGTTGATCGTCGGTGGATCTAAGCTTTAGATATCTTGGAAAAAAATAACTCAAAAATGCAATGATTTAAATCAACGAATTTCGATGTATGATTTTCTGACTGCAAATACAGTTCACATCGTACTTTGCATTAGTCGATCGGAGGAAAAACGTATAAAATACCTGTTCGTAGAATAAGTTCAATGAAACTTTTATATTCAAATCAAACATCTATATTTATTAACTATTCTTGCCATTTTCATTGCTTGCAAGTTATTTGCAATTTCATAGAAAGTTCACATTCTGATGTGGAGAGGTGAAAAATAAAAAAAATAAAAATAATTGAAGCAAATTTGAAAAAAAAAATTAGGGAAGACTACTCCCTTTATTAAATATATATCCCAGAGTGCAATCTTAATAAGTTTAACATTCTTCATCTGCTAGCTAATGTATAAGTTGATAGGAAAATAGAGTATTTGTCTCCAGGTTCTTCTCCTCTTCTTTAAAAACTATTTTTACTTAAACCACTCCGAAAAATTAATGGAAAATTAAATTCATTTTTCTTATAAAAATATCGAAGTCATCCCGATGGAATATCTCTTTTATTGAGACAATATTTAAAATTACAGTTAATATAATTTTGCATTTAAAACATAAAATCTTATTAAAGTTTTTAACTGATTTTATTTTATTTTTTCTCATAAACAGGAGAATTTAAAAAATGTAAGTTACAATGTTAAAATTAATTTATCACATTTTCCCAATCATTTTGATGTATTTATAAATTATACATGACTCGAATTAATGTTTGAAAATATCAAACTGGATGATCAGAAGGTGTCTTCATTTCACGACACCATTGTTTGGCAACATCTTTCCATTCTGCTATTAGAAAATTGAAAAGGAAAAAATTATACAAGAAATCATAATATATGTTAATAATGCACTTATTTTAAAATATTGTAGTCATTTTTTGTAAAGCCATATGATGCATAAAAATATAATCCAATAATATGATTGTAATTGATATAAAACTTTCGTTTTATTGTATATCACTTTTTTGTTGCTGTTGTTCAATAAAAAAATTGTGGAATAATAGAGACGCAAACTTGAATTTTGTGGGGTTCTGTTTTGTATTTTTAGATTTTTAATAATTTTCCTTAGTATCAATTCAAAATTAATTGTAATAAAATTATTCCGAATTAAAGTTCATACATTTTGAGAGTTGACGGAATATTCGGGAACTCCATAACACAATGGATATAACAGATTAACTCTTCCTAAATATCATGAAGAGCAAGTCTATTAAAATTTAGAGTTTGAAAATACTTTTCTGTGGAATCAATTAAGGAAAATTTCATTCATTGAAATTTTTAGTAAATAATAATCTCAGGGAATCAGTTGGTTGTCACAACTGGAGATAACTTATAACAGAAATCCAATATTCACACGAAAAGTTACTTTATGATTTAGGTTTAAATTCAAAATAGAAAGCTAAATACGATTAAATCTGAAATTAAAATTTAGAAAAAAAGTGAAATACGATGAATGCCAAAAATTCAAATTTAGAAGAGAAAATAAATACAATACAATTAGAAGTTTTCTCCCAAAAATTTTAAGCAATTCTATAAAGGATTGAATTATGGCATAAAAATAAGATACAATTTCCAGTATTTTATTTTCGTATTTGTGATTTATTTTCGAATGTTTAGGAAAGGAAATATACACAAACACCTAAAACCGAATATATTTAAACTACTCCAGGGTTAAAAGAAAAAAAAAAAAAGGAGAGAAATCAAACGATTTTCTTTCACTTTCTTTCTATTCCAGAAATCTGTTATTTAAACGTTAGAGTCTAAAATGCATTGCTTAAACATGATCGATGACCAAAAGTGAACTCATCACATATTTTTCCCACTGATAAATGCATTGATTGTTTGATTCATCTTACTTTATCATATACACTCAGTTGGTTACAAATATTGTGGTTAGTTTACCTAATTTTATAGAAGAAGAAATTATATTTTAACTTTAAATCTCTAGGCTATATATCAAGAAAATATTAAGCTTTTCTTTATTCAGATATATGCTCATTCTTTTTTGAAGATTTATTTTACATGAAACATTGCATAGTCCTTTTTCCATTACAGCCTACTTTTAAAAAATCTATGAAAATTTATCGTAATCAAAACTTCGCTAAATTATCATTTCAAAATCTGCCATATTTATCTTAAATCCACAGACAGAATTCTAGATTCTTTATCCTTTATATATTTATTTATATATATTATTTATATACTTTAAACTATACAAATAATATATATATATATATATATATATATTATTTGCAAACAATTAATTCGATGATTTTTTTCAAGTACAAATTAATGCTTTTGAATTTTGGAAGTTATTTATCAAGGTTTTGATATGATACACTATCTTAGTGACTTGATAAATTGAACTTTTATTTTTTTTTACAATAGAATTTTTTATCCAAATTTTGCCTCGAATAGGAAAAAAAATCAAGGCTATGCAAAATCTGAAGATCAATGAGATTTTTTTTTCAGAATATAAAAGGACTTACCGAAAATGATAAGCGGAAAGGACTTTGACGTGATATAAAAAGAAGCAGTTTCCTTTCCTTTCAGCTCTCAAGAACCCATCAGAAAAGTCTAGTAAAAGAAAGTCAAAACTCTCTATTCAAATTACCCCGGAACCAAATAAAAGAAAAAGAGAATCGGGATCGAAAGCGACGATTCTTTGACCTTTCTTCCAGTCCAGATCCCAACGAGGTACCTTGGAAATCATTATTTAAAGATGATCGATGACCAGAAGGATACCCTAACCGCACATTTCGGTCCTCCGATAAATGCGATAATGGTTGTTTGATTCCTCTTTTCCTTTCCTTTCTTTTTTTCTCTAAAAGGTCGAGAATTTCGCTGAAATGGACAAGTTTAGTACTTTCTACGATTGATTCAGAGAAAAGAAATTTTATTTCAACTTAATTATTTTCATTTCAACTTTGGTGTTTACGAAATGAGAAAGAATGAAGATTTGTCTTGTAATCAAATTCTTTTTCTAAATAACTTTAAATGCTTGTAGAATTTAGGTTGTTTAGCATTGATTCAGAGAAAAAAATCCTTTATCACCTTTCAAGAATGGCGTTTGTGAATTGAATTAGAACAGATATTTATAATGTAATAGGAAAAATTTCTCACATAGCTGCCAGCTTTGGTGAATATGACGAGCTTAGCATATCCTATCGTTGATTCAAAATTTTTATTTTCAATAATTCACTTTCCAGGTATGAGCTAGGCATGATTCAGTTATATTACCCCCCCCCCATTTTGTAAAGCAATAGTAGGAGTATTTTTGAACACACCTCGCAATTTTAAACTTTTGTTGCATAGGATTATCACTCCTGAGATAGTACTCCTGTCTCCTAACTTTGACACCATGCATGTGGGTGGACATTTGGCTCCGACGTATTTTACATGCACTTGGCTCGTTTACATGACGGTTCCCTAGAATCTGGTCCTAAAAACTTTATCACCAGACCACTGTGGATTCGAGCTGGAGCAAAGATTCGTCTTGTAATCAATTATTTTGGCCCAATTTTTTAAAACTTATTTCGAATTCAGATTTATATTTTGATTAGAAGCTTCATTCTTTACGGTAATTAAAAGACAGAAATGGGAAAGCAATCTAATTTGATAAACAGCCTGAATCAGTAACCCATTTTTAAATACCATTATTGCATTTAGCAATGGGTTTTGCACATTTTTTGAAATCATTTTTTCACAAATTTTCAAATACCTCAGTCCGTAGGACATTCTGGTATAGGACAAAATACTAAGAATATTCATTTAAAAATAAGTTGTCCTTCAATCATCCAATAAAGGCTGCATCGTGTCGCAACAATGTGCCACCTAGTGGTGGTGAAAGGGAAGGAATCTGTCAAGTGTTTGTCAATGTGAGAGTTGTATAAGAGAATTATTTACCTAGTAACGCATGTTCACCTCATCCCCTTAAGATGAAAAAAGGACGATAATTGGATCTCGCTTCACTGGAGCGTCCGTGTCCAGAGCCATTAACCTTGTGGATGTTTCAAGAACTTCTGCGTCAAGAGTTATGGCAGCCTACACTAACCGAGGTAATAAGTCTTCTAAGAAGCACTATAGTGGGAGATGGTCGAAGTTGAAGGACTGTGACAAAGAGGATAATTACAAGGCACAATCGCTCCCACAAATAACATCCAAAAAAGATAACCACTTTCAGAACCCCATATCCATGAAAACTTTTCAAGACAGTTGCATGTTACGAAAATTCATGTCATAGTAGCTATTCCAAAATCGTTAGTTTCGGCACGACGTGCCATGAAGGGACTACAGGGCTGCCGAGACAACCTAAACTGGACACAACAAGTCATCTGGTCTGTGGAATCCTCATTTACGTTGTTCCAGTCCATCAAATCTGTGTTCATCTGGTGAACACTGGCAGAAACATTTCGGTCTCAATCGTGAAACATGAAGAGGGTTCTGTGATGGTGTGGGGCGCAACATCTTCCATTAGATTGAGACCTTTCGTTGTATTGAGGGGGATGATCACATATAACCATTATCGAAGCATTCTGGCAAATCATCTTCACCCGAAGCTTCAGGCTCTCTTTCTGGGAAAATCCCCTGTATCCCTAAATGACAACGCTCCTATTCACTTGACCCGTTGTGTTCAAACATGGTTAAATAAACATGATGATGAATTGGAGCGCCTAACCTGATGTCCTTAGTTCCCTGATCTCAATATAATTGAGCCTTTGGGATTTTTAGAGAACACAGTCCTTGCTCAGTTTCTTACTCTACACACACTCTTGGAACTTGAGATGACCCTGCACTAGGAAAGGGTGCGAATTAAAATGAACATTGTTTAAGACCTTTATTTGTCAATCCCATATCGAATGCAAGCTGTCATCCAGGCCAAGGTAGCTTAACCCATTACTAAATTTAAAAAAAACACACATTTTTTTCACGTTATTATTCGTCCTATACCTGTATTTACATGTTTTAACTAGTAACATAAAATATATCCTAAGCTAAAGTGTTTTTCTTTGACTTTTTCATATATTTAGACAGTCTGGCATCTTCTATTCTTCTCTTCATGTAAGAAATCTGCATGCTTCAGAATTGAGGAGATAGGAACCCTTAAAAGTGAACATAAGTCCACAAATTAGTAGAAATCGTGCTGATTCTTTTGGTGATGTATTAATGTAAGGATGTTCAGTTCAGTTATATTAACTTTCTATTTTTAAAGCAACACCTAGGACATTTTGAGACGAATCTAGTAATTTTGAACCTTGTTTTCATCGCGAGGACGGCACTTGAACTATGACTGTTTATCTCCACTCTGCTGCGCCGTTCTAGAGGGAAAATGTTTGGACCAAGCGGGATTTAAAGTGTAACAGACCCTCTTACACGACGGTTTTTCAGTGGGATCGGGTCTCGATCCCTGAAACCCTCCAGTTACTTACACACGACTACACAGTTCCACATATGGGTGAATTTTGATTGGTTTGGTCCAAAATGCAGGATGATTCAAAATGAATATAGCATTACAAACTGTTATAACTATTTAATAAAAAAGAGCATATAATGTAGACCGAAGTTCGAAATTTCCCAAATTCCTAAACAATCAAATAATTCCAAGTAAGCATTTTTGATGCACTGGCGTCGGTGATTGCAGACATGCAAGAATGTGTGACACGAAATGGTCTACCACCTATATATTATCCGTGCGGCCAAGATAAGTTCCATAGAACATTTATGATGCATGCGTACAAAATTTTGAATTACCACCTACATTATGTGTTAATCTTATTGATAAATTCTTTTTCATTAAATAATGATATAGGTTTATAATCCCTAAAGTTGGTTTAAATTACCCTGTATAATAGAAGCTTAAATTCCCGGTGACAAAACCATGTCCAAATTTCGATTATCCTGCTCTTTGTTTTTTCAATTTATTACATTCGAATACATATGCGCAAACAAACAATCAAAATATTAATTTGTTATGTTCCGCTTAAATTTGAAAAGAAATCTACATATTTCGTACTGAGATAGCATACCAAATTTCACATACCTGGCTCTGGTTTGTTGATTTCTCTTAGTCTTCAACAGACATAATTCTAAAATTATTTTCTGATATGTGTGTATTCAAAATGGATAGATCTGTCAAACTTACCATGGAATATTTTACTGGTAACAAAACTTTTTATTAGTATACTTCATAATAGTGAAAGTAAAAATAAGCTTTCAATTAATTGGATTGATTTATATATACCGGTTTTGAACTGACAAATATTCGTTATTAGTTAAAACTCTGTATTCAAAAGGAAAACGTCTTTCTAAATATAAACAATCAAAAGAAATCAGTATTGTAAAATGAGTAGAAAAATGTTTCCTCTTGCGTAAATTTTACTCTTTGACATGAAAAATGTAGATAAAAACCTTTTTAATAGCAAAATTAAATGTACAGAAGACAATTAACGCAATCGAATCCGCTACCATAGGTCTTATCACTGTTAAAGAATAAGCAATTCTCGACATGTTTTTGATGAGCCGTGCTGGTGTATAAGACTTACTTAATGGATTTGTTAAGAATTTTCTTTAAGATATATTCAGAAGAAAAAGAATGTACAGTTAATTTAAACCAATCTCTTACTTCATAATCCATTTAAATTAATGGCTTCAATAATTTATTGCAGTGACCAAGTATTACGATGAGAGCATTTTAAGAATGTTGCTTTCCACGTTCAATTTCCCATGAATGATAATGTGTTTAATGATGCATTTTAAACATTCTTTATTTGTTTAATGGACACCTTAAACACAAAAATACTGCTGAGAAATAAAGTATCAAAATATTTATGTGAAATTATCTGAAGATTTTTCACTGTCATCCTTTTTTAACTTTTTCAGAAATTAAGTTATCATATTCTTCTTAAAGTATTCGATTGTTCTTTAATTTTATTTTTATACCGTTCTTTTTACCATTATTGTTTTATGCTGGGAGTATAAATATATAACCTTCCAATTTTATAAATCATGTTGCTGGTAATTCTCACTTGAAAATAAGTAGGGGAAGCTGCATTTGAAGGGTTTTACTAAAATTTTTAAATTTGTATGAGTAATCTTTGATAATCATTTAAAAAACATTTTTTTATTTTCTCATATATGTAGCATGGAGATCGTACAGTAATTTTCAAAAAATTTGAATTCTTGTTCTTTACGTTTTATACTACCTAAGTTCGGAAAATACATTTTTGGAAAATATCCGTCTGTCTGTTCGTTACGAGGATAACTCAAAACCGCTTTTGGCTTGACCATTAAAATTTTTATATGGTCTTTTCAGCAAATTTGCAGATTATCATCAAATTTTGAGTATCGAGTACTGAATTAAATTTTGAAGAATTCTGAGTTAAAAGGAAGTCTATCGATCCAGCTATCCTGCTATCTATTAAATATACTCGAATTTTTACAAAGTGAAATAGTAAAAAAAAAATTATATTATATTATGATGTAAAATGAATTAGTTTTATAAAAATTACAAATTACTATAATTACGAATTGAAAGCATCTAGGTAGATAAAATTCCTGAAATAATTTAACATCTGTAGAATTGACATCCACCAAAATTTTGATCCAAATTAAATTAAGAGGTGATTATCTGTTGGTCTGTATTTACAGAAAAAAAACACAAGGTAATCCAAAAACGCAATGACTTAAATGTATCAAATTTATTACAGATAGTGACTGTAAGAGCAGTTTTTTCTCAATTTTTTGTTTCAATCGGTCTAGAAATAGATTTTTTAAAAAATGGTTTTCGCATGCTATTAAGGAATGCTCTAGGGATTAATCACCAAATAACTCGCAATGGATGACGTTACATTCAGTACAAATTATAAATTCACACCAAAGGCAATATTTTATATTAAGGTTAGATAACTATTGAATGCCAATACCATGTATGGCGTTCTCTGGTATGAAAAGACTATTAGAATATACGGAAGAAAATTTTAGGGAGACGTCTGCTGGTAAAGAAAAGGTTTTAATACAACATGCCCGTAAATAAAAGAGCGAAATTAGTATCGAAAAGGATTTTACAGCTTTGAAAATTTTTGTGTGACTCTCGATAAATATTTTTAAAATATTAAATATTTGGAAACATAAATATTCAATTTGGGAAACCTCTCCAGTTTTATACCAAAAAAAAAATCTGCAGCAGAAAGTTTTTGGCTGCTGTTTGACAATTAAGGTGAACATGTCTCATCGAATACGATGTGAAAAAAAAGATTTCAAAGACTTAGAAATTATGATTTTCGATACACCTGACAAAAATTCTAGGCAGCCATCAAAAGGAATTCAAAATACTGATTTGGGAACATTGCTTTGTGAAGCCATCAATGGTATATACAAGCAACTTTGATCCTCAATTAGAACGAATAATTAAGTCTTCTAGAACAGGGGTGTCGAACCTTTATGGATCATGTTGCCATTTTTTCTAATGAAATGTTTAATGAGAACAGACGTGTCATCAAATAATTTTGAACCGTGATTATTCGGAAAATAACAAAACTAAATACTACAACTCAAAATTGTCTACTTACTACGAAAAAAAAACATTTACACTGTATAGTAGTAAATGTTTTTGTTGTGCGTGTAATCCAAACTAATGTAATATTAGTGGGACTTCCGTTATTGCAGATTAAAAGATAAATAACTTATATAGGGATTGTAAAATGTTACTTTTTGCAGAATGCGCGTTGAATAAGAATGATCTGTCAAATGGTTTCAAGCAAATCTTTATCGGTAATCATTTCTGAAAATACGATTCGATGGCATAGGCAGATAAGAAAATATGGCTAAAATAGCATTCTACGAACAGTTAAACGTGTTTTTGAATCTAATTCTCTGTTTTCAAAATTTTATTTCTGTCCTTTTTACTTATTTTTCTTTTTAATATTTTTATTACAACCAGTTACATATTTTTTCCACATTTCAAAAAATTGTTGAAACCATATCAAACCAGATTGGTAATTAGTCAGTTGTATTTCAAGTTCTTCAATTTACAACCAATCGAATGGAGACAAATTCAATTTATCAAATGAAATCACATCAGGGTACATAATAAATTTGAGTGTTTCCGGTAAGTCATTCAGCTGAGAAAATTTGGCTGAAAATTCCTTTATTAACGAAGTAGTTACGGAAAGAAAAGCAATAACATTTTCTTCGTCTGGTTTCTAATACACATATACATTTTTGATATATTTATTTCAAGTTTGGAAAGTCTTTATAGTTTCTTGTAATATTCTCGCTTCTGAAAACATGCAATCCTGTGTCAAAAGCTTGAATGAGATCTATCATGACGATAATTGTTTTATTTAGGCCTTAAAACTTTATGCGCAGTTCATTAAAATGTTAGTTTATGTCCGTAAAGAGCAATTGTAAATTTTGATAAACACATAACAGCCAACAACTGAGAGTATTGCTCAATTTTCTCATCATTTTTCAGAAACAATCTGATTTATTCCAAGCAGTCAAAAAATCTTTGGAATAAGTTCCCACGACTCAAACATTCAACATTATTAAGCCATTAAACACCAAATTGACTTCATCTAACTAAGCATCAAACTTTCACTTATTTAAAGCCTGTGGCGGTATTAGGTTACCTATTTTTGAGATTATTACATTATCAAGAGATTCTAAACTGCTATTTGTACACAATGGCACAGAATGGGAATACTAGCACAGCGACAGATCTCTCGCATTTGTTCGTAATCATAATGAACTTTGTTATTTTGAACTAACCCTTAACTGGGGAGGTGTGGTTACGAGGCATGATTTTCTTTACACTCAAATTAAATTTTCAATACACTTTTAAGTATATATGTATTTCAGAAATTTTTAAAAATGCATCATAGTTGAAAAAAGTTGAACGCCCATTATCTACTCAAATTACGTTACAACAAACAGTATTCTTGAAAAAACTTACTACTTTCTAATTTTAAATTGTATTTATTTTTCCAGTGTACAAAGGTATATAGATTAGAAAATTCAACACTTATATGAAAAATGTAAAAAAAAAAAAAAAAAAAAAAAAAACTGGCAATGGATAAAATTTTCCCTCTTTTTATCGTTATGGGGGACTTTAAAATACTCTAGAAAACCGTGCTTTGAAACAAACATATTAAGAACTAGTATAAAAATCAGCCTATAAATTATATATGTATATTTTTCTTGGTATATTAATATATATTATTTATATTTAGAGTACATTATCATTAGAAAAATTAATTATGTATGTCCGTACATATCAGAATCAGTTGAAAAACTTTTATCTAAAAACTCTTTTGTATAATTATCTTTATCTCACTAAAGTCATTTTCTACTTCATTTAAAAGTGTTTAGAGCATTGCTTCATAATATTATAAGTAAACTGAACGATATTTCGTGCCCATATATCAAGCCTTGTTTCTCACTGGGACACTAACGGGGGAGATCGGTCTGAGTGACGTCACTAAAAGAAATAACTGAATTTTTTTTAAAACCATTCTGTTGGAATTGGTTGAAAAGTGTAGGTGTATTAAAATTCACAAAATCGTAAGCTACATGGTTAATACATTCAACTGAACTGAAAACAGATTAGGGCTTGCCGAAAGTCCATTAGTCGTTTCACAGACAGTAGATCCTCGGTTAAAGGGTTTAAATGATCATCCACGTTTTAATCGACGGTGTGTCTAAAATATCGTGTTACGTGCCACTGGTTTGCCATCTTTGGTCTAGAACAGAGGTGTCCAAACTACGGCCCGCCAAGTGATTTTATCCGGCCCGCGGAGGGTTTTAAAACATAATGATGTTTTCGCCCAAACCTTTTCATTTTCATAAAGGTATATCGAAAAACTACGTGGCCAACAAAACGGAGTTGTTGTACTTGACCAAACACAAATGTCTATCGCGCTGTTAAGTTATAAGACTAAATATTGTAGTGGAAGCTTTATAAGCCAGATAACATACTCTAGACTGAGTGATCACTTTTAGTCGTGTGGTCATGTCATCTGGCTACCATCCGTAAGGTCCCAGGTTCGATCCTAGCTATCGCCAATAGCAACATATTCAATAATCGAGTGCTCTTCTGCATAGTGAAAGGAACTATATAATCGATTCGCTGAAATGTATTGCCACATCCAATGTATTCATTAAATATTATGCATCCAGACTATTCACTTGATGTTGAGTGTGTTTGCAAGGCAATGTATTCAATTCCCATGCTGCTACTGAAAACTGATTTCAAAAATGTATCTAAATTGCTGGAACAATTTTTCTCCTCAATATTCCTCTGCTACTGGAACGATGCACAAGCACTCCAGTTTACAAAGATACATATTTTGAATAAATCATTCTTTAAATAATCCTGTATGCAGAGTGTCTCAAAACTATTGACCGCGACTTTTATTCCTTTAATGTTCATCAAAGACATATATTGTCAATTACAAAGATGCACGAAAAAAAGGTGCAAACTGTTATGGAATCCATTAAAATTTTCAGGGGATTAAACTTTAAAAAATACAAGTTTTAAATTTTTATTCGGAACTCGTACGAAAAAATTCCTAATGAGTAAAATGCGTCTTATCCTCTAGTAAAATTCTGAAAATTCTCCAAGATATGTTAAAAGGAAGTTGGAGGGATCAATCACAAATTAAAATGCAAACATTTACAGCTTCAGTGCAGAGAAAACGTCACAGGAATGCATTATAGGAAATAAAATAGGCTTTTTGTCTTTAATTTTAAATACGAATTTTAAAATCTATGCTGAAATTTTGTACATGACCTTATTAGAAGAGGTGACAAGTTTTAATTATTGGGATTTTTTTATATATATAAACGGACCGAATAAAAACAGAAATATTGTATTTTTGTAAGTTAAATCCCCTTAAAATTTAAACGACTTCATAGCATTTTGCTCATTTTTTACGCAACTTTTTAATTTACAGTACATATCTATGATTAATTTAACGAATAAAAGCCGCGGTCAAAGTTTTTGTGATACACTGTATATTATATTTTAAAATCAATTTAAAGCCAAATTAATTTCTAAAGTTTTATCTGAATTTATTTCATAGTAACTTCATTCTAAATATATTCTCTTATTTCTTAATCTGATTCCACGTTATCTATTTAATTAATTGAAGAAATGCTTTGTCAAAATGTTTAGTCAGTGATTCTCAAACTGAGAGTGATTGATAAAAGTTGCTGACCTAAACAAATAATTTTAAAAAAAATCCTGCTTTCCCCCTGCTTTGAGCCATGCCGAAATCCCTATGAGGATTTCAGTAATATGTTTAGAACTGTAAACAACATTTTCCCCATCCAAATATGGTATATAAGACGAGGGAAAATTAATTTCACTTTTTTCGTCATTTCGAATTATCCGCGGTGTTTGCAAATATGCCTGCCACCCTCCGAAAGAATAATAAAATAAATCTATCAATGAAAAGTCTCTGCAATGGTTTCAAATATTTAATATTTACAATTTTTTGTCGACAGGATATTTTTCTATGCGAAATTGGCAAAAGAATGAAAATTAAATCTGCGGGAAAGCAAAATGAATGAATGAATTATGCAATAACCCATCTATGGGTCGTTACTTCTGCATTCAAATTTATATATATATATATATATATATTCTCGATTTGAAAAGTCGCAAAAAATTATTTTCTATTCAAAGTTTAGAAATTTTCTATCTTACGAATAAATCTTACCTTCTATAATATTTCTCTAGAAAACTGCCTAACTTTCAACGTTAAATGTTTCAGATTGGGACTTCTTTTGAAGCTTGGTTGTTTTTTTTTAATGATAAAATAATAAAACACTATCTGTCTACAAAAAACCTATAAAGTAAAAAAAAATTATAGAAGTCTTAAAGAAACTTTCGAGTGGAAGTGTCAATCGTGAATATTTCCTGTGTGCCCGTTTAGCTGTTTGATTGATTGATTATGGTTCCTCGAGAACGGTTCTTTGTTTTTCTTGAATATAAATATCCATCAGAGAGGCGAAAGAAACTTTTATATCCTCGTTTTTCGTCCGATTCATTTATTATGATTCTAGAAAAAAAGAGTTGAAATGCCAGTCTTACTATTGCCAGCCATTTTTGACCATCCATTTTAAAAGAAGAACCTTTGCTGTTTATTCGTTTGTTATATCATTGATCTTATATTCAATGATTATAGGATTAAATTATCGTATAAACATTAAAGAGTTAAATTAAAGATTTGTTTCAATTATCAATTCAGAAATTAGAGCTACATAAATAATTTCCGAAAACAATCGGAATGTTTAGTCAGATATTTTTTGTTCATAAATTTAACTATTTAACTGTAAGGAAGTTAAAACTAGAATGTTATAAACTAACGTAAAATTAGGTAGAAATCTAATTAATGGTGCTCCTTTATGTTGTCAAGGAGGCTAATAATACCAAGTCGCTATGATGACGGTCCAAAATAATCTATAAAACAGTTTTTATGAATCATGTTGATTCTTGACATTGTTGATTTCGCTTTGTTGGCATCTATGAAATGAAGATAGGCACTTTAATATAAAGTTTTACCAAAAACTATCCGTCTATACTTTTTACATTGTATAATTTATACTCAATAGTATTGACATGTTAATGCTTCGGGATATCAAACAGTCTCTATACAATTAACAGATTAAATACTTCAAAGATAAGACACTGAACTGTCTGCTTTCCGTTTGAAAATCAAATTATTAGTATATATGTATATATTTTTCATTTCTTATTTTGAAAGATGCAACACAGCCTAAAATATCTATGATGCATGCTTGAAAATATTTTCTATTTTGGTAGAAAAGATGAAATAAATGAATTTATTAAATGTAATATAACAGTACAGAGATGCACAAATTATAATAGCTAAAGACAGATGTAAGAATTAAAAAATATAGCGCGCATTAAAAATATAGCGAGGATATAGCGCACGCATCAAATCAAACGTTTATAAGTATGAGGACAAAAATTGAAAGCTAGAAAAATGAATTAATAGTACAAAATTACAAAGATTTTATGATAGCACGCGAATTGAATTGGAAACTGAAATATTTCTACCTAGAAAAGTAGAAATTCTTTTTCTATAAATGAATATTAAAATACATATAATAATGTTAAAACAGGACCAAAAATAATTTTTTTCAGTCCAAACATTAAGGATACTCATTTACAATATTTTCAACACGTTTCAAGATTTAAAATATCAGAAAAATTTACTTATTGATAACAATGCGATTTATTACACACCTCGAATTATAAATATCGATTCAATATTTTGAAGAATAACAAAAGTACGTTTATAATATATTCATAAAAATCACCTTATATTTTAAAAAATGATGTTGCATTTTGATTCATATAATAACTAAAAAAATAGCATTATGTTTCATATAATATTTTTAAAACTAGTCAAACATAAACAAGATTTAACTTTTAAATAATACAGAAATTGTACTTTCAAACTGTTAGAAAATCGAAAATATCTTCTAATAAAACCGAAAGCATAATTAAAAAGATAATCGTGTAGCAAAATTACGTTTCAATTTAAGAAACAATTTAAGAATTATTTTCTGCATAAACAGTATTTTTACAAAAGTGTAATATTTTCTAAAAATTAATTTATAATTAAAATTTTAGGAAGATTAATTTTTACGATTTAAATTTTTCTATTATAAACACTTGTTTTTGGAATAGGTTCCAATATAATTTGAATGCATACAATGTTTATTTCAAAAACAATATTATTCTTACATTAACAATATTTTTTACTATTTTAAGAAGCTTTCCAGTCCTTTTCGTAAATTACAAAATTGTTTCCATTAATGTTGTTCTGAAGTCACTGTACAATTCCTCAATTTTTCATCAGCATGCTGATTTTTTTTTCCATTTTCTTAGAAAGAAAACAAATATTTTTATCTATATTTTATTAATTCTGATTGGAAAGTGGTTGGAATTTTAACAGTCGATAACATTCTACTTTATCGATAAACATGGTGTGAAACTAATTCCTAAACTCGGGTTAAAATTATAAACATAAATTGGTTCCTTAAAATCAATTTTGTCGTATATATATAAAATATTTACAGAATTTATTGACATTAAGTATCTAGTAAGTAGAAGATTACCATCGTTTTCAAAACATAACAAATTCCAATTAATATATCTTCTTCTATTTGATCCAATATCTGCAAAACTAGAAAAACCTGAAATAATTTCGTCGATTGAAAGGTTATTGTTTTGTTGTTGTTGTTCTGGAAATTCCGTCAAATTGGCTTCCAGAAAGAAAAATAATAAGTATGGGAATTCTTCGATGGCTCATAACTGTAGTAATGGCAAAAGTGAGATTTTGCTTAATTTAATCTTTAAGAAAGATGAATAATAATAAAAGTATTAATTTTCTTTCCGAAATATCGCACAATGTTTTAAGTTGATTCTTAAAAGAAAACTACCTTAGTAGACTTCAAAGAAATTATATATATATATATATATATAATTTTCGTAATATTGAAGATAGAAAAATAAATATAAGTAGCTAAGTTAGCACCTCGTTATTTAGACTTCTGTATTTAAAGTTTTTCGATAGCTGCAATATCTTAGAAATTAGGATCTGAAAAATGATTTCCAAGCCTTAATATCGATACCTTCTAACATCAACAATTTATGTAGTCAGAAAGTCGCTAAGATGTAGAGAAATTTACCTTTGCCTTCCAGCTCCGAAACTTTTTAAAATTATATTTATTAAATTCTTTTATTCTTTTATTCAAGTCTCAGTTTTAAAAGATTTATTCAATTTTATATAGTCTCTTTTATATTAAGAAATCATAAAATTTTATTTAAAAAATTTTTATGCTAATTTCAATTCAACATTCAATATCCGAGAATGGTATGAAAAATATCACTCTAAATTATGTAAGCATACACGAAATCACAATCTTGCTCTGTTTTGAAACTGTATTTCATTCGAAATTCATGAAAATTTTATTTTTTAAGAAACTTTCGGTATAAATTATTGACAATGGAATTTAAATTTCATTCTACATTATATCCTAGTAGTTGACTACGTTCAAAAATCGATTTTTTTAAACAGTATTGAATTTTTTAAATTTTTGAGCAAGTACCTTTATAAAAACTTAATTTCGTACTTAAAGCTATTTTTGAAACGTTACACTGAGTTTTATGCATTTACATATGTTTAATGCCATTTTACATCGTTTGTTCTTATTTTGTCATATACAGAATATGATTGCTCTTACGAAAAACTTCACATAATAATATCTAAAGCATATTTATTGTTCGAATTTGGTGCAAAAATTTCTCAATATATATTGCTGTTCCTGAAACTTTGAATAAGAAATATAGTAATTTCGAAATATTTTATAGTGATTTTAGTGCTTCACAATATAAGAAAATTTAAAATGTGTTTTAATAATCAACTAAACATATTTAAATAATGGATTGAAATATAGCTTATCTTATGTTCAAGAACTAGATAATATAGTTTTTAAGCGATCTGAAAAGTTTTAAATAAATCATTCTTCTTTACCTCTAAACTACAAGATTTTTGCTTCATACTAATTTTTGGCAAAATTTATTCAAGTTTTATCGAATTAAAAAATGTCATTTAAATGGTATATTTTGATTTCATAGACGTTTTTCAATCCTTTTTATGCAAATATTCGAAAGCAAAGCAATTTTTGAACGTTTTTCCAAAAAAATCATCTTAATCGCAATCACTTAGATAAGATTTTAAATTCTTATATACTTTTTACTATTTTAATGGTTTAATATAATATTTATATATTTATACTACTGTTTCTGAGAAAGTGCTATCGGAAAAGGCATCCAAACTATTCAACCGCAGAATCCGAATGATGAATGAAACTACAGGTTTGTTTGCTTTTCGGGTGAGAGGATTCTTTTGACTAGCTAATCCTGGGAACAATCAATCATACGCGCTTAGAGGCTGCCCCAAATTCGGGAAAGTTATCAATCATGATATTCCACTCGATAATCGGGTATCAAATAAAATTTGATCAATAGTTATGGTCGGATTAATTCTGATTATGGTATAAGGATACCATTAATATTTTTTTATTAGTTGAAGTCAATAAATACGGAAGATTATTTTTACTGTTGTAAATAGAATGACATTGAACAAAAATTTCATTAATTTAAAAACTGCCTTGCATATATTCGGTAGAAAGTGAATTGTTTTCTGCAATGAGAGTTTTTGATTAGAAGTATGATTTATGTAGATATTTTCATTGATGATATCTGCATGCATGATTTCATTTAAAAAAAATAAGTTCTAGTGCAATTGTTAATAATTATATTAATAATTTTAGTATAATAAATTTGATGAAAGAATCTTCAAAACAATTTTATCGGTGCAAGGAGTCGTTTATTATAAATTTATATATATATCTTTTGCTTTTACATTTATTTATAAATATGAATATTTATATATTATAGAATCTTAAAATGTTTTTTCCTGAAATTATCTACATGAATGCGTTATTTGAAATTCGTATGGAAAGAGTAAAAAATAAATTGCAGAGTTCAATCTTAAAAAGTAATTCTAGCTTTTTCAAAAAAGTTCTAAAGCTAATTATAAGTCTAATTTAGTATATATTCTTTATTCGAAATTCACATGGAAGTAAATAAAGATATATTACAGCGTTCCATCTTAAAAAAGAATTCCAGTTAAATATAGAAACGTACAAATCGACCAAGCTGTTTATAAAGGCAATTTAAAGTACATCCTGAATAGAAAAGTTATAGATATGTATCGAATTTTTAATTAGAAATAGTATGGATGAGGTATATGTATGTATTTGAACATAATAACGGTAAAACCTACTGAGTAAGATTAATGAAATTTGATATTACTGTACAATAATCCAAAATTCTATCGCATCAAAAAGGGGAAAAACTCCATTTTAGCAACCACGCAAAGATGGAACGGGTCGCGACAAGTTCAGTTTTCTTTCTTTGTTGATCACTTTGGGTTAAAAGTAATTTAAAAATTAACATAAATAAGAACTTTACGAAAATTAAAATTTCAGATTTCTTAAAAAAATTGACTTTTAAATAAAGTAAGAAAACTATCGATTTTTTTGCGCTAGTAGCATTTTCAAAAAAAATAAATAATGTTTTTTTTTAAAGTTTAAAATCGCCTTATAATAAATTTTAAAAAGAATAGAATTACATATCTAAAATTCAGCTATTACAAGTGGCCATAAATGGCGAATATCTTAAAGATTCGAATTTCATTTTCCTTATTTGGGTACGTTTTATGATATTTATGAGATTGATACCGATAGAAAAACATTCCCACCTCTATACGAGAAAAAATTCAAGAGAAAAATGCATGGGAAACTGATCATGAAAAATGGAATGGGTAAAATTGAGTAGAAACAATTGTTTCAAAATGAAAAAAAAAAAATCAACGGAGCAGCTTTTTATTATTTTTTTCCTTTTCCTCCATTTTAATGATTTGTCATTTTTATGCCCATTTTGAATTCGGGTTATTAGTTCCCTACTTTACGACACAAAGATAATCTGAAGTGGTAATTTTGGAAAGCACCGAGAAAGAAAATAAATAAATGACAGCTATTTCGTTTCTTATATACATGTTTGTTTTGGCCTTAGGGGCAAGACAAATAAAATTATATTTTTTGAAACGTAAGCTGAGCTTGTGAGTGTTAAGATGGACTCTTTTAAATGATATATGGTTAAAACTGGAAATGGTAATATGCTATATCCGAAAGTAGTTTTTTCTCTGCATTGATGATGATCTAAAGTATTGGTAAATTTTTTATTTGACATTTCTTGATATTTTTCCGTTATAAGTGCACAAGATATCGCCAATGTGAGCTAAACGCGAGCCAAGTCACCAAGCGAAATGAATGGCAAAATAAATGCGCCAATTTGAACAAAACGCGAACAAAGTTGCCAAGCAAAGAAATGGGTTTAGAACGTGACATTTGACTTAAATTTGGTGAAGTTTTAGCGATTTGTTTTATTTTTTCCTATCAACATTCATTTGGCGATTTTCTAGTTGCGTCTGTATAACAGAAAGTATCCAGTTCTTTTGCAAGTAGAGGTTTAAAAATTATTTCTAAAAAATTCTATTATTTCTATTCTTTCTTAAATTAAATTTTTCATCCTCTTATTTGTAAAATATGTAATGCTATCACATTTTTTAAAAAAAACTCAGCCTTGAAATTTTGATTACTCCATCGATTTATATGAATTTGAGGTCAAAAGGTCATTGCAAGAGTGTTTTTTTATAATTTTTATTTGCAATTTTTATTGATGTAATCTAAAATTTAAGTCAAAAAATTAAAATATGAATGCAAATTAGAATGATTATAAATTTGCCCAATTATTGAAATAATGCGGATACAATCGTTCAAAAATGAAAAGGGCTAGACATATAAAATTTAGAACAACATCTAATCACTAGAAAGGATTATTTTTAACAAATATTGAATGAAATCTACTAACAAGAAGGCCGTAATTTCAGCAATCTGTTTGTTCATTTATATGCAAATAATCTGATTCATAAAGATGTGATATTATACAGTTTGTGGCTGAGAAACCCGGGCAAACAGTTTTTAATATAACTTGATTAAGAATATATAATAAATAATAATAAAAGACTTTTAATAATTAATAAATTTAATTTATTTCAAAGTGGCCGGCTTTTGCTGTGATTCATAGACTTTAACACTAGATTGCCTAAGGTAATCAGTTTGACTGCTTTTCAATTTCAGTAAGAAAAACAACTGTGTATATAATGACACAGCTTCTTAGAATTTTGTGACTTTTTGTACAACATGCGTTTATTAATCATTGTAGTTGTCTCGCTCCTCTTTCATTTCCGGTATATATATATATGTGTTATACCTACATTGCCTAAAAGCAGCCGTTTTGACTACTTGGAAAATTTTAAATAATCAAATGGCTTTTATTAGTAAAGTATTAGTAATTATTGAGTAAATTTCTTACATCAAATCGTAGCTAATCTGATTATATGAAATCAGATCGACTCCGATTTCGTATAACATCTTATATATTTTTTGATTTTGCTTTTCAAAGAGGCGACAGGAATACAAATATAACGAAAACAGTTCTTTTTCCAATTAGCAGAACAGCTTCCACCGATTACAGTGCTGCAAGACAAAAAAAATCATCAGAAAATGAGGACCCACAAACATCAAATACAGCATATTCTAACAAAGGAAAATTTTGTTAAGTACGGCTTTGCAAGGAAAACAAAACAAATAATATATGTGAAAAATGCCAAAAATATGTTTGTGGAAGATGTACACATAAAAAGAGTTCAATTCACATTTGCTTAAAATGTGTAAATAATAAATAAATTATTTTTTGTTCCAAATGAAGTAATTTTTTTTATTGTTAATACCTAATAATAACTTGCTATATGACTGTAAATAGTATAAGTATTGAAAATTAATTTTATAAAAATTTCTTTACACATTATTAATTCTTTCACAACGCAGACATTTTGATTGCTTTGGGGCAATATAGGTATACACTGTCTCCATCTTCTAGTGTTAATGGGTACTGAAATTTTCAGCAACGGGCAGCAAATCTTCTACCTTTAATCTAACCCATTTCAGCCGAAACCATGCTTTAGAGAGTACAAGCTTTTGCATATTTTAGTGCAAGCACTACACTCCAAAGTGGACCATGCACTTTAGTTATGGAATTGAGATTCGGTGGTTATCCTGCCTCCTCTTTATATAATATCACGTCTGGGAAATACTCCTTGCGTCACTAGTAACTTTTTTCCCTTTTGACCTGGTGCGTAATCTTGTTGAAACTCTCACCTTACACTTCAAAAATGATTTGGGCCACGGAAATTCAACAGCTTTTAGAATCCCACCGGTAGATTTTTTGATTTATTTTAACGCCCTCATACACAAAACTAAGTGATGATTTGCCGCTAATAAATTCCCTCCCATACCATTTCAGACTGGATTTTTGTGACGTTCAACTCATGCTGAAGTTTTTAGAATATCTACATGCAACACCTCTTCATGCCCCATACAATATAACCTTATTTTTATTTAAACACTGTAATGAGCATGAAGTAGGAGATACATGGAAAGACGTTCCTATTTTATCCATCTCTGTGACTATTGTTCGACGTCTGACAATTAGTGATTGAAATACTGTTCGGGGTTTTAATATTGGATAAAGCAAAGTCGAAAGAAATGAACTTTTTGAAGTTCAGATTTGGAAATGGATTTGACTTATTAAGCTAAATATCACGCAGGTTTAGTTTTTTAGTTTAGTTATATTAACGTTGTAAAGCAATACTAAGGCTATTTTGGGATGGACTTCGTCATTTTGAACCGCGATCAGATGACTAGGATGACACCTGAACTGGCATCCCCCTCTCCACTCCACACCACACCACACCAGCGGGAGGACGTTTGGCCTGACAGATTTAGCGTGCAAGATACACCCTCACACGACGGTTCTTCGGTAGAATCGAGTCTCGAACTTGAAACCCTCCGGTTCCGAAGCCGAGACCTTAATACCAGGCCACCGCGGTCCAATTATCATGCAGGAATTGAAAACTTCTGCCAATTTATAGAAACAGACTTATAGTTTGTTTGTGATCACAAGAATGTGATATGAAAAATATAAAAATATTTACAAAAAAACTAGAAACGAGGTCAGAAATAAATGGACTGCAACAAATACATATACAATTACAAATAAACGCTATGTACGAACACAAAAATAAAATAAATAAATACATGCAGGTAGAATACAACACTTGGTAATAAAGCTCATGGAATCTAAATAGATCTTAGTACAGACTAAATAATACAGTTCTAGGATTTGCGAGATTTTTTATGGTAAATAGCTTCTCATTAGTGAAAATGAATCCCTCTCAGTGGTGACATGCGGTCCATTTCAAACGTTTTTGGCATCTTTGGAACCGCAAGAGTTTGTTTTTTCAGTCAGAAGTTTATCTTTTTGGAAGTTGTAAACCTACAGTCCATGCTCTATATTTCCCGTTCTTTGTACGTCATTGTGATAAATAATTACATTCCATTAACACTCCAAGTTTATTAATTATATATACAAATAAAAAGAAATGTTTTTCTGTATGTCTCTTATGCCTTCCTAAACCGTTCGTCTGATTGCGATGAAACTTGGTCAGCTTATTGTTTACACCTACGGCATGGTTACAGGCATAATACAATTATCTAAAACATAAAAAAATTCAAATCTCAAAACCATCTATTTATCAAGGATTAATCGCAAATAAATCACCAAGGAGACACAATAGATTCAGTAGAAATGCTAAATTCAAGTTAAAAGCTATTATTTTGCAACTATAGTGTGCACATGTCATACAAGTCATTCTGAAAGGTAAAAACTTTATTTCAGATTATGCGAGAAAGTTTTGGGAAGACCAATCCAGAGGGTTTTAAATTTTAGTGTTTCCTCCCTAACTACCAATAAAATTGTAGTACAAATAATTTTACACAGTCTTAATTTTCAACAATTATCTTTTCAACTATATTAACTATTTTATGGTAAAAACATATTTCTGTGGCTAATCAATTTTAAAAGAAAATATTTTAATCCCATTTTCTAAAATTAAATTTGAGAATTCTGAATTAATATTAAACGAATCACAAAAAAGAATAAATAGATTCTTCCATTATCATTCTCATATCCATGTCTCATATTCCAATAGCATATAAAAAATTTGAAAAATAATATTTCTATTCGCTCGAATAAATTATTTGCAATGAATTCTGATTTAGAATATATAATTTCCAAGTTTTTGTGCCATTGAAGTTTCCATTCGGAATGGAAACTTCAAATTATTAATAATTTTTTTAAATGTTATTTGAGAAAAAATGTTTCAAAAATTTCTATAGTTAAATTGAAATAAATTCAATATTCTTCTGCATAGAAAAACTACAATATCATTGCATATGAAGAAATATGATGCGAAATAGGCTTCAATTGTTAAATAAAATAATTCAATTTCAGAATGGCTTTATAATTAAATGAATCATTTTGATATCATTTGTATTTATCAGGATGAAAGATATACGAGAAGAAAATTTGCTATACTTGTTCCATTTCGCAATTCAGTAAAGACACAGATTTATATTTTTATACATCATATTTATTTATTCATTCATTTTATAGATCTATAAGATTTGTACTTTTAATCTTGAATTTTAATACATATTATTCATAAGAAATGCCATTATGGTTACTTTTTCTGTCTAACTTGTATGCAAGTAACTAAATATCTTTTTAAAAAGCAACAATTATTTCGTTAGCGGAATAACTTTAGAGGAATAATTGTATCATATTTGTAAAGCTGCTCTGAAAATTGCTACGCATAGCAATTTTCAATACAAAGATAGCTGTGCAGTTAGCAATTTATGAAAAAAATTGTTTAGATCGTTTTTATTTCGCTCTTAATTGGGAGTCTTATCTCAGTTAGGTACTCTAATTAGTTGCTAAATCCTCCAATTAAGTTAGTTAAAATGAAACATATTCATAATTTGTTGTTTACTACAAGAAAGTTTCTAAAAATGATTTTTCAAATTTATATTATTAATTTCCCTATATGGATGCTTCTTAAAATCTTCTGGCATAAAAATATAGAAAATTAGTTCTTTCATAGTTCTCCTGTTTACCCTTACAAAAGCAATTTTCCTTTGAAACAATTTAAATAATCAATAATTAGTTTCTAAATATGCTTTGATTGCTGAATATTAATCTTTATATTATAGAAAATTTTAGTTATTTCTTAGTTTTAGTAATTAGTTTCCATTTTGAGTTTGTTTAAAATATTCTATTTCTAGCAAGCTATTCCCCTCGATATTAAAGGATTGGATTATTTGTGTAATAATACAAAATATAATTTTGAAAATAAGTTATAAAATAGGAAGTGGAAACTTTTATTCGAAACATTTAGAATCGAATCGTGCCGGTATCGGGAATAGGGGTAGGGTGTCTTCCCCGTGATCTGGATGTCCCATGTTCGAGTCTCGGTTCGAAAATTGTTGTTGTTCTTCCATGTTCTATCATTGAAATCCTTCATTTTGAAGTATATTTTTAAAAGTCTAAAATCAAGGTATATTTTTACTTCACAAAATAAATTCTGCAAAATTTATTTATAAAGCCGCTGCCTTAGAAGTTAAGATAAATAAATGAAAAAAAAGAAAAAGAAATTACAAAATCTCTTGTGCATCTACTCGGTTTTTTATTTCAATACAACTTCGTTTATCATAAAGATGTATCGATTTAATAAAACAGTTATAATGGAATTGAAAGGTTTACTGCAAAACGGATGTAGCTCCAATTTGGGAGAATTTCGAGTTACATGTGCTGTGAAAGATTTACATGGGGTAAGATGTAGCTCCAATCTTAGTTTCTCCCGTTTTTTATGGGATGAAGCTGTCTGACTTTTTTTACGGCTATCTGCAAATTTGAATAATTAGAGATACATCCTTTTTGCAGCAGACATTTTCAACTTCCTACGTATACTTTTTTACTTTCTCTTATGCGAAGTATGAATAAAGTAAAACAATGGTAAAAATAATTGAATTTGAAATTTTGACGTATTTTATTTTAGACCTTCTCCAGTTCGAAAAACATTTTTTTTTTGCCTATGATCACGATAACTCAAAAATGCTTTGAGTTAAACGGCTGAAATTTTATATATGGGATTACGGGCAAATGTGCAGATTTGTTAAAAATGTAGAACAAATTTGTTATCAAATTTTGATCGAAATCCTATCACACGAAGTATATGACTGGCTGTTTGAGTACAGTTGAATTCAATAAATATAAAACCTGACGAACTAGGTAGATAAAATTTGATGGCTGGGTTTAGTGTCTAAAATATAGATAACGAACTCTGTACCATGTTTTTCGAATAGGTTGACGGTCTATCGCTCTGCATTTTCGCATGTATGAAACGTAGACGTAATAACAAAAAAAAATAGTTTAAATATGAAATTCGTTTGTGATTACAACTGCAATTACATATCAACTTTTTGTGTTAATCAACTGATAAAAATGGATATTTCTTAATAGATTCAACAAAAATTCTACATTATATCCAAAGATATACATTTTATAACTAACATTTATCAAGACATTCATGGCTTTCCTCATGCCAACAATTTTATTTGCACAAAGGAGAATAAGACATTCATTGACGAATATGCAAGAGTGTTTAGATGTTAATACTAAATCTAGTATCGAAAACGATTCAGCATCTTGTTACTGCTTTGTATATGCTAGCTAGTTTGTGTGTGTATTTGGCGACATTAATTTTTTTTAATTGCTAGGCAACGAGTTTGTGTAGAAGTCAGAATAAATTTAACAAAACTTTTACTGTAGCATTTAGAAGTTCCAATTCATAGCTTGTTTCAGAATTCCGAGTCAAGCACTTTTCAGTGATTATGTTTATCTAAGGGGTGGTACAATGAAATATGAGCGATTATTACGCCTCCGACTTCAGAGCTGATTCTGACTTCACTCTGTTTTTTAATGCAACTATATCCTGACATTTTTCTTTTCACTCAGTACCTCCTCTTTTTTGAAAAATAAAACTTTTCTGAATCATGAGCAAAAACGTGAAAAGTTTTCAAATCCAAGAATTAATGTGTTTTTTTTTTCAGTTTCAAATCTATGAATAGTACGGCATGATAGTACGATAAAAATATCCTAGGTTTGAAATTGTCTATAGTGAATATCTTAAAATTGAGGACATTCAAGCTTTTACGCTGGGAAAGATGTCATTGTGGGAATGTCACATTTTTTCAATGTTATGAGTTTTCTGAAAATCTATACATCAATAAAAATTTAGTCTACGCAGTTTTGACTGCTTGTATGCAGTAACATTCAAGTAAGCCTAATATGTTCCTGCTTCTCTTTATTGATCAATAATACATCGAAAATACAGTGGTGGCCCAAATTGTGGACACTTTTAATAACCTTTTTTTCTAACTTTGTTTTCTTTATTATAATGTGTCATATTTTGTGGAATGTATAGAAAATGTAACATTTCATAAAATGCAAACTTTTTCATATTATTGTAAAGAAAATGCAATGCTGATTGCGATACCAAAGACAAAATACAAATATTTGCAATACAAAAAAGTTATTTTTACTTTAAGCTGAATAACTAATACAGTGGTGAAATAGATTGCAATTTCTAGCTTTCTTGACAAATCACTACTCTTATTGTGGGAACTTCATCACCTATGAAGGGTTGATAAAATAAAACAGAATTAATTGAGGGTATAATTGTTCCCTGGCGTCATGCAATAACGAATGAAGAGCTTAAAATACTCATTAGCTCAATGAAATACATGTGTGAAGCTGCAATAAAAAATGAATGCTAATCTGCTAAAAACTGATAACTCGTTGCAGTCATCAGCATCTAATGCATCTTAATAATTATTGCCGATCAGCATTTTGTTTTGCAAATATTTGAATTTGGCTTTTGGCATTTAAATTAGCATTAAATTCTCTTTAAAATGATATGTAAGGTTTGCATTTTATGAAATGCAACAATTTCTATATTTGTACAAAGTTAGAACGTTACATAACGATTTTTTAAAGCATAATAAGCATAACGATTTTTTAAACGTGTCTACAATTTTCGTCACCACTATATAGTAAATAACTATTTATTGTTATATAGTCCGAGTACGGATGAAAACTGTTCAAAGCTTATCTAGTTTTCTATATTTAAATTTTTATATCTTCATTAGTTTAAATATTTGTTAATCTTCAGAAATTGAGGATTTAAAACAGTTGAAAAGAGTAAGAAAACTTCCCACGAGACTTATGATAAAAAAAAGGATTCACAAGACTCGTTTCAGCATTGAGAGAAAAGTTATGAACAGTGAATCTATCGAAGATAAATGTATTTTGAAAGCAGCAGATCTTGTCAAAAGATATTTTTTACCATTATATTAAAATCCCTTATTTTATTATTAAAAAATTCGGTCTCTTGATTCAATGACTTTATTTTACGTATAAAAATTAATTTTACAATCAGAAAACCCATGAATTATTATATAGCACTGCATAAAAAATCAAATATTGCAGTAGAGATTTCAAATGTAATAAATGTCGGAATCCTTTCTTTTTTTTACAGACTGCAACAAGACGTATTCAGGAAAAGCGGGAGTGAAGTACCCCATCAGGGTAACCGGGCCCTTCCAGAGGTTCCTCCCATTCGTCTGCAAGGTCAACTTCGTGGCGATGGGAGGAGATTTTGGTGACTTCGTCGAACTCTCCTTTCTGTCCTTTCAGATCGGAAGATTCGAATTCACCAAGTAAGAAATAATTTTCTCCTTAAATTCTACAGTTAACTGTATTCTACTGTTCTTTATATTTTTTTTTATCTTTGTTTTTCTCGTATAAGTTTTAACATTGGTATGATTATTATAGCTAATATATAGAGTTTATTTATAGAATCAATGTATTTTTAATTAATTATTTCGTTCTTATATAGTAAATTCTGGGTCATTTTTACTAACCTTTATCATAGAAAAATTCTTTGATTACTGGTTTAAGAATGAAAAGAAACATGAAATTAATTCGAACATCTTGAATATGTACAAGAATAAAAGTGTTAAATTATTGAATGGTTTAGTTTAGTTATATTGACATTCCGTCTTTAAAGCTACACCAAGGCTATTTTGAGAGGGACCTGGTAATTCAGAACTCCTATCAGAGGAAGAGAACAGCACCTGAGCTGACACCTGAGCCTCTTTCCACTCCACACCAGCTGGAGGATTTTAGGCCTAACGGACTTAATAGGCCTCCTTACACGAGGGTTCTTTAATGGAAACGAGTTTCGAAATTGAATTCCACCTGTTCCAAACCCGAGACCTTACCACCAGGCCACCTGAGGCAGTTTAGTAATAGGATGGAAGTACATCCATAATTTCAGATCCAACTTCTTTTTATTTACGTATTTTTGGCAGACAAACAACAAATTTTAAATATGTAGCATTGACTTACATAAAATAAAAAATCTACACAAAGCTAAAAACGAAAACAAGACAAAATGTAAATTAAAAACCTTTTACAGTATTAATCCCTTAAATATATATATACAGTGGGCCCTAAAATTGAGTATACACTTCGAAAGTCTGAAATATTTTATGAAGAATGAGCCAAATTTTACTGTGAAATAATTTAATTTTTCTGTGACGATCCTCCAATTCATTTCTTTTTAGGAATTGCTCTCCTGCTATGTGAGCAATTCCTAAAAAGAAATGAATATGAACATTTCCCTAAAAATTATGTCACAAAATTGGGTATACACTGAATGAAATTGTCAATTTACTACCGCTTTTTTAAAAATTGACTTCGTTAAACTATAATTGCCGTTGTACATGACAAATGTAAACTTTTTAATAGTTTTTCACTGACATAATTAACATTTTTGCAATCTTAAAATCACGAAGGAATCTAGGAAGGAAACTTCTGAAAGTGAACGTTGTTTAGTCATTAAGTGGTCAGAAGATGGCAAATATCTCCAAGAAATTGCTTCGTTAATTGGAAAAAGTCATGGTTGTGTTCAAAAAATAATTCAAAAGTATCGAAAAACTGGATATGTGGCCAATATTCCAGGATGAGGACGTAAAGAAATTTTAAGCGCTACTGCAAAGAGGAAGATTATACGTTCCGTAAAGAAAAATTCGAAGTTAAGCATCCCGAAACTAGCATCGTCGATGTCCTCAGAGATTGGAAGAACCGTTTCAGCTGAAACTGTTAGACGTGTTCTTCATAATGGAGGATTTCATGGTTGTACTCCAAGACGAAAGCCTCTCATTAGTCACACCAATAGAAAAAAAAGCTTACTTTCGCAAAAATTCACATTCCAAAACCGGAATCATTCTGGAACACTGTTCTGTTCTCCGATGAGAGCAAATTTAATCTGTATGGAAGTGACGGACGGTATAAAGTATGGAGACAAGTTGGGAAAGAAGTTGACCCTGCGAACACCATAAAGACGGTTAAGTATGGAGGTGGATCCGTCTTCGTTTGGGGCTGCATGGCATCAGGAGGAGTAGAGGAGATTGTCTTTATTGATGGCATTAGGGACAGAATTGTATATCTTGAAATCTTAAAGAATAATTTACATAAAAGTGCCAACAAAGTAGGACTTGGGTCAAACTTCGTCTTCCAAGATGATGATCCAAAACATACGGTGAAGATAGTCAAGTTATATTTGTTGTACCATTGCAAGCAACAACTACATATTCCACCACAATCTCTAGATCCAAATGTTATTGAAAATTTATGGGCTCAGCTGGAAAACTCCTTCCTTGAACATGATGTGACAAGTAAAGAGGATCTAAAGAAGGTCTTATGAGAAGAGTGGTTAAAAATTTCAGTTGAAACAACAAAAACGCTGAAGGAATCCATGCATAAAAATTTACGAAATGTGATCCAGGCAAAAGGATATGCAACGAAATATTAATTTGCCTTTATTATGAAAATCAACAATGATATATACTCAATTTTGTGGTGCAGTTTTTTTTATCCAAGTCTCATATTTATTCCTTTTTAAAAAAAAATAAATTCGATTTAGTAATTTTTTTTTTCTGTACACATTGGAAGAGGAGGGGCATTAGTAGTAACTGTAAAATACACGATTTCCTTTTTGCAAAATTTAGGTTGTTAGATAAAAACATATCTTACACGTCAAGCTGTATACTCAATTTTGAGGCTCACTGTATATTCTTTTTTCATAATATAACATTGTGACTGTCGTAGGGTTCACCGATAATCGGTGGGGCCATATGAATTAAATTGCGAGAGATTCAGCGCTTCAATCAACGTGTTAAAAGACACCTCTAGTTTAAGGGATATACTATTTTACAGATTTAGTTAACAACCCATAGAAATCCTGCTGTATTTATGGATTTTGCATCGAATTACAAAGTCTTTGAACGATTTAATTTCAGATTATAAGTTTGAGAAACAACAATTTGATGACTAAATAAAGCGCGGCGATAAGGATTAAGGTCTCAATTTAAAAGTATTGTTACACATTTATGAATTTATCACTGCATAAAATTATTTTCAATTTATAGCTTTAATTAGTAATTCACTAAATATTAATAAAATTTTTAAAAAAAGAACTAAAATTTTATTTGTTTTATTATAAATTTTGATGTAAAAACACAAATTGTTTTATATAAATCGTAAAATGTTATTTATCAAAAGAAATAATTGGAAGATAAAGTTGGAATTACGACAAAATATTGCAATTCGAAACTATTTCTTTCCATTCATGTTGTAATCGGAATGATCAATTACCAGCTTTTTACTATTTCTTTTTTTCCTTCGCATCTTAACCATTCTTCGACATGAGTAAATCTTAGAGAATTAAAGGAATGATTCAGTAGCATCAAAGTAGTTTGAATTGATTAAATAATCAATTGAAATTAAACAGATTAAATAATCGTTATATCTTAATGAATTCTATAGGGTGGTTATAATTAAACTTCCTCTATAATTAGCAACCTATAAATCAAACAGATTGTAATGAAATTTGGCATAAAACTATACACAATATACGTTTATGGAATTTCAAAAAATGGTTTTAAAATATCCATCAGAAAATTAAAATTTAGCACATTAATTTTGTATTCCGTTTTTTTGGAAACGGAATACAGATATAATAACATTTATTGACTAGTTTCTTACCATCTAGGCATCCAACCACATGAAGTAAATGTAAGGAATGAATAAGAATTATGTGGAAGAAGGGGAAGGGTTCAGTTTGCAGCAACAAGAACAACTTAGGATGAAATTTCCCAAGTGGAGTAGTTGACAGAAGTGTACAGGATGATATAGGGAAAGGTGCTCAATGTGACCACCTTTATTCAATTTGCAACATTACTTTCGGCGGTGTGTTCAACAGCAGATCGTAACTGATCAGCTGTGATTCATCGCACATGAAACGTTATAGAGTGCTTTAAGTCCTTCAATGTCACAAAGCCTGCTCAGTACAACTTTTCAAATGACCCCATAATCAGTAATCGTCTGAAAACGCTTCATATCATAAGCTGTTTTGCATAAATATTTTTCGCAAGCATACAAATTTCGAGATTATTTTCGTAGAATCGACAGTGTTTACCAGTTTTACATTTTATCACTCAGGATTCTTTTTCTGGATTGTGCAGTAGACAGATTGAAACTTTTTTTTCAAAATTCTTTGAGCGCATCTCATGTATAGTCTATATACCAAATTTCGCTGCAATCCGTTCACCCTTTTGCTTTATGCAATGTTTTTTTATAAGGGTAGTTTAATTACAATCACCCTGTATATCTTTTAAGGACTTTACTTTATTCAGCCTCGGCACAATTTTTTTTTACACAATGGTTTTTTTTAATGAAAACATTTTAATCTTATACTTAATTATATTTGAATATCTTTCAGAATATTTTTGCCCGAGATTTCCATTATTTCCATTTTCGTGCATGAGTTCCACAATTAAAAGAAAGAAAAAAATGGATTCACAATAATTTAAATGTTAGTAAAAATAAACTACTATCATATAGTACAAAAATAAAAAAATATATATCTTTACTGTACGAATTATTGCAACAGTGTAAGAAAATGTAATTATAAAAAAATAACAAAATAAAGAGCTATTGAATAAATTTAGGAATTTTGATAACAAAAAAAGCAATGTTAAACATCATTATTAATTTACATTAAAAGATTCAGAGTTAATAACAATGTATTTTTGAAT
>JAPMOQ010057778.1:415366-449848 GCA_026543055.1 Argiope trifasciata
ACGCTCTTCCGATCTGCTGCGACAGGGAAGGCCGGGGATAAACTAAGTAGCACAAAATATGTCTCATTTATATAAACAAAAATGAATGTTTTGTATATTTGTCACTTATTCCTTCCTAAACCGTTTATCAGATTGAGATTAAACTTGAACAGTTTATTGCTTATATCTGCGGGATAGTTACAGGCATTGTACAGTTTTTTTTTTAATTTCTTGGATTCCAAACGTATTTATTTATTAAGGAGTTATCTCTAAATAACTCGCCGTATGCAGAAATATCGTATATACTCACCATAGATTCAGTAGATATGCTAAATAAAAGTTAGTTTCATATTGTAAATATTGTATTGCATACAATATAGTATACAACTATTGTAAGCAAATGACATGCAAGTTATTCTCAGAGATAACAGCCGTATCATAGATTATGAAAGAAAGTTTTTGGGAGACCCATCCTGAGGATTTAAAAATATAAATAAATTTTAGTGGTTTTTCACAGTAACTTCCAAAAATATAGTACAATTAATTTTACAATATTAATTTCAAAAAATTATCTTTTCAGCTATATTAACGATTTTATTGTATAAATGTATTTTCTCTGTTTAATCAACTTTAAAAGAAAATATTTTAATCCTATATTCTAAAATTAAGCTGAGAACTCTGAACGAATATTAAACGAATTCCGAGATACAACAAATAGTTTCTTTCATTAGCATTCTGAAAGAAAACCAATCTTTACAAATCTAAAGGAATACACAAATCATGTATTTAAAAATGAATATCTGTTCGTATTTTATATCTGTCGAAACGATTAATCTTGTTTGGATAAAATATTACCAAATTATTGATTGAGTTCACTTTTAATTACTTTTTCTTTGGTAGAAACACCCCGAGTACCAGTTAGTACTTTAGATAATTCTGCAAGAATCTGATAATATTTCATAAAATTACGTTCCCCGAAGCACAAATGCGATTGTTTTTCACTCTACAAGCTATTATTTCCAATATATTTACAATTTTTAACAGCAAATCAGTAAATATGGTCTTTGTAGAAGAGAGCGAAAAACATTAAAGGAACATTAAAATAATGAGATATTTAAAACATCGATTCCAAATTTTTGATGTTTTGATTTAATAGGAAAAAAACTTTTAGATAGATTTCTATAGGAAGACTACCTATTGCAATGGCTCTCACGACACGACTTTAAGAAAATTTCAAAAATGAAAAGAAAATTTATTCAGATCTTCACCAGATTTATTCAGATATTAACTGTTTTTTATTTTCCAGAGAAGACTTTATTTTGGAAACATTTAATTTATTATTTAAAACCTGATCGCAATATTACGTTTCAAAATATAATATTTGAAAATTTCTTTTCCTCTATTTTTCAGAGATTCAACATCTGCCTGCCAGAAAGGTTACATGAGGATATATGAGCCACTTCCAAGTACAAATGACGATCCAGTCGAGTCTCCTTACTTTGGAAGCTTCTGCGGTCGACTCACAGAACGGACTGCCACTTTTCATTCCAAATCCAACAATGTTTCCCTCTTCATTGTGATTCCAAGCCGAGCTTTCATACCCTCTACAACTTTCAGCCTCTTTCTCACCTACCGATTCTTGACCCGGTACCAGAAACAAGCGGTTTCATCTAGTTCTGGCCATTTGAGCTACCAGTATGGAACGGCTATACCAGGAACCTTTTGTGACAGGATGTTCTTGAACTGCCACATACGGCCTTGCAGATTGAGGAGTCCCAATTTTCCAGGATTTTATCCAAGAAATATCACCTGCAATTACCACATCAAACAAATGCAGATTCCACACGGCAGTGTTGCTTCGATTGTTCTGCATCAGGAAAACGATTACAAGATATTCGTTCCCAGAGGTGGAGAATCTTCTCCTTCAAGCACTACATTGAATACAAGGGGAAGTTCTTCTTTGTCAACTGATTGTGCAGATGTTATTAGTGATGCAGTCAGGGTCTATGATGGTGCAACAACAGATATGTCTCTTCTCGCTAAGTTCTGTGGTGATGGACCAATGCCTTCTGTGATATCCAGTGGCCCCGAATTGCTTGTTCAACTGTACAGCGCCCCATACAGTTTTTTATGCAGTTCAAGACTGGAGATCGAAATTTCTATCAAATTTGAACCCGAAACAGCACCATTCATGCAAAAGGATAGAAGTAGATGTGCTTATATCATAGATGCTAACAGACACAGACGTCAGGGTGTGATTGTCAGCCCTAAATACACTATGCCTGAAAATTCATCGTGTATTTACAAGTTTATAGGAGCCTCCAGTTACGATCGCATATGGTTATACTTCGTATCTTACCTTTCAAGAACAAAACAAAGGACACCAAAAGCTAAAGGTGATTTAGATGATTGTACATTTAGCAAACTGGAAATGTTTGATAGCCATGAACGATGGCCCATGCTTGATATCAGTGATACCTTCGATAGTTTTCCTTTGCAATTCTGTGGTGAAATAAACATTCCAAGAATGTGCATTCATGCAGCAGACTTTCCTCCATTATATTCCCCTGGAAGACCATGCAAATTTCCAGAAGAAAGCTATCTGTCGTCAGGGCCGACATTTGCTCTGAAGCATACTTTTCTTTCAACCTTAGATGTTGTTGATGTTTTCAGTTACAGTAATTTCGTGGTGCGATATGAATTTGTGGATACAAGACAAGACGGTATTGCTATTGGTAGAACAGAATGTGACAGAAGATTTGACAGTCGATCAGCAAAAGGAGGATTCATATCGAATCCCAAGAATATATTTCTTTACGGAAGGGGTGGCCGTGAAAATTTATCATGCGCTTTCCATTTCGTAGGTTTACCCTCTGAGAGGGTACGTATTACCATTTTCAATGCAAGATTAGCTGTTCATTCATCTGAATTACGCTGTGAAGCACAATATGACAATTTTACTCAAAGGCATATCTGTGTTATATCTTCAACCAATCGTTACGGTAGAATGGCATATTTGCGTGGCATTGAATACTGGGACAGTCACTCATCCATAATAGGATGCATATGCAATACAACGTCTTTGGACAAATCCAGAAAATTTGTGTTCGATTCTTTGGTAAACAATGTCAAACTCATATTTTCAGTGAATTCCATGAATTCCTTTGAAGATTTTAATCACTTTAATTTCGATGCCAAGTTTGAATTCTTCAACTCAACTCTGTGCAATACCCACGTTTTTGATGGCCGCACAGGTTTAAGTACCCAAGGTAACCTTGAATTTCATGTGCCTCAAGGTAGAACAAATTTTAGTAGTGGCGAAGATATGCTTCAACCTCTTCGATGCCGCTGGCAGATTAAAGCTTTGACAGAAAGATACTTGTACCTTCAATTCAGTGGCTATGAAGTAAACGTGGATAACTGCAAAGATGGTATACTAGTGTTAATATATCTCGAAACTCATTTAATAAAACCAACTGTCAGTGCTTGCGTCACTTCCGATTTATTCAACAGTCAATTGCCAATGAAAGAATATCATGTGTTTTCACAATCTTGGTACAATGATTCATATAGCATCATAGACAACCGTAGAGATTTTATGTTCATTGAAATAGTAGCAAGTTCAAACTGGAAAGGCATCAAACTGAATTTCCATTGGATGGAAGTGACCAAACCCTTCTACAGAAGCTTGACTGGGCGGCCATTAAGAAATGTGGACTGCATATTTGAGTGCCCTGAAATCGGAGCTTGCATCGATCCACATTTGTGGTGCGATGGTACAAACCATTGTCCATCTGGTTTCGATGAATCTGCCGCTAACTGTCATCCCCTCGCAAAAGGAATGCAATATCTTTCACTTATCATAACTTTGGTAGCAGTGGTTTTGTTTGCGTCAGGCCTGGTAATTGCATGGGTATTGATCAGACATCGGCATAAAAATCGGGAAGGTAGCACTGATACCGATGACAGGACAAAAGATTATAATCACCGTTTGACTCCTACTGATGACTACCCTATGGAGCATCATTCCAGCTGACATCAATAACCAAAACATTTTGCATTTCAACTTATATTAAGTGTTTGAATGTTACCCTTATATCTCTGATTCTTGCTGTAACTTTGCGTGGTAAATGTATTTATGTCACATATATTTGATTAACAAGGTTGTTACATTTTTAAAATGAAAGGATTATCTTCCTTATGTGAAGATAACTTTGTTTTCAAACGATGTTTTTAAAATAAATGTTTATTATAATGTGAAGCAGTGTATTATTATTTGATAAAATTAACACAAATCTATACATAAATTCTAAATATTTTTCAAGTAATTTATTGCTGCTGTTATTTAAGGTTCTTGTAACAGACAAGTCCGCTAACGAAGAGAAGTATTTTAAGACATGTTTATTGAGTAGCTTCTGAAGATAACTGCCCCTTATTCTTATATACTGACCACCACGCCATCACTTCACGTAACTGTTTCGATAGGATTTGTTGTTGTAGACTCTGTATAAGTATTTTCCAACCTTACATTGACCGATCAGTTAAACTAACATTCCTTACGAGGTAGTTAAAAACTGTATCTCCCCCACCTGCACAATCTCAAACATTTGGAATGAAACTGTAAATCTTTGACATCATATACTTCAGAGGTTTAAGATTACTTGATACCATCAGAACACTATTTAAATCATTATTTACAATCTTCTGGCTATTCCTTAATTCCCACACCTAGATACATTCCATTAATTAGTGGTAAACCGTACAATTTCTCCACAAATGCATTTATTTTCCAGCGTTTTTCAAAATATTTGGAAATACCGTTGTTGACACCAGTTGATTTTGGGACAATTATATCAACACACTCTTTCTGCGTCATCAGCTTCGCATAGTGATCGCCTTTTCATTACTATATATCCCAATATGGACCTTAATCCAATTAAACTTTATCAACTTGTTAACTTTAAAACTTTTTATATTTTCTTTTATCGTTCCTATTTCCTTATTAAAATCGTGAGATGATTGCATTTTTTGATAAACTGACAGAGAATTAAAAAAAAAATGATCACTTCTTTCGTCCTCCATCCTTCGACTATATTCAATAAAGTTTGCACTTCTGCCTGAAAACCTGTTGCTTGGTTCGATAATCTCAAGACTTTTATCAATCTCTTTCCAATAATAGTATACTACTATTGCAGCTCCTACTTTATTTTCATCTTTTGAATCATTTGTAAAAAGTTCTATTTGAACCATTTTTGGGATCAAAATTTGAAAACAATGAATAAACCAATTAGGCAGGGTGTTGTTCGAACTTGTCGAAATAAATGTCTTAATTTTTATTGGGGAAGATGATTTTGTTGTATATTTTAACTTTATTTCTAGAAGTTCTTATTTGAAATTTAGTGAATATTTCCCTTTCTCCGAGATCCATTGGTAAAATACTCGTTACCACTTGAAGAGCTTATGTAGAAAGGGTTCTATATGCCCCAGACATAATGATCAGAGGGCGCCTTTAAATTGAAATTGTTGCTCTGATTTTCTTTAGATTTAACCTAGTCCCCCATGCTCCCTGTCCAAATAGAACAAATGGCACAATGGCCAAAGTGTAGAATCTTCTAAGATGGTATTTTCTTTTCCTATAAAATTTATCCACAACTGTCAATAGTTTATATGTTAGTGCATCCACTTTTTTCTTGGCCTTTCTAAAATGCGACGTAAATGTTAATTTACCGTCCCATCTAACTCCTAAATATTTTATTTGATTAGACACATTTATATTGTTTTTGCTTATTTTTATATAAGTCGGATTTGTTAATTTTAAACGTTTTCCAATAATAACTGGCATTTGAATTGTGTTCCTTTCATTTCACTCGTTTGTGCATTTTGCACCCTTTTATTAGTCTATGAATAATGTGTTCACCTTTAGTTTCCAGTTCATCTTTTCTTCTTCTCGAGATTATTATTAGCACATCATCGAGATACGCCTGTATAAAGCATTTCACTGAAAGATTGAACTTAAATGCTGAAATCATAACCAAGTTCCTGAATAACGGCCCGCAGGCATTCCTTTATCCATTATAAATTCCCAATTTTTCTCTCTGTTTTGATAAATACATTTTCTTTCACTTAAGTAATCTTTAGTCACTTGAAAAATATTGCTTGGACAATTCATTTTTATAAGGCATATAATATGCTTTTCCTCAATACCGAATCAAATCCCCCAGCTACATCTAAAGATATAACTGTTGTTTTTAGTTTTTGATTTATCGCATCTTTTATTTTACTCCATATTTTATTTTGGGCTGTTTATAAGAGTGGTTATATCTATAACCATATTGATCATGATGCAGTGTGTTTTGTGTGGATAATAAAGGCTGTACTCTTTATCAGTTTATCCAAGATTTTACTTGTTTTTTGTAAACAAATTGGTCTAATTGTTTACAAACAATTATTTAGGGTCCTCTAAGTCTCTACTACTTTCAGGAATTAAAATTGCTACCTTCCACTGACTAGGGATAGCACCTAATTCTAAGCACTAATTGCATAACTCTACAAGAATAAATGGATTCTTTCAGTTAGTTTCAGCAAGAATCCCCGTTGGGATGTGGTCTAATCCAGGTGCTTTCTTTTTAACCATGAAGTTAATGGCCCCTGAACTACCTAAGGTAGAAGTCTAGCTCATATGAAGATGACACTCACATATTCGCTTTCACAATCCCTTTTTAACAGGGGGATTTTTCAGACACCTCACAGATAGACCAGGGTAAAGAAATACCATGTGTAAAACAAGACTCGAACCCGGGATGCCCAGATCTCGGGGAAGATGCGCTACATCTGAGTCAGAACGCCCGAGGTGATTCAATTTATTATACTAGTATGGAAGAAAACATTTTGGTTATCTTCCTTCAGTTTTCATTATTTAAGAAAGACTTTTTTATTTATAAAACAAGCTTTTATAAACATAACAAATAAGGAGTTTATATTTGAAATTTCAAAAACAAATCTAAATAGCAGAGAGAAAAGAACAACTTGATTCCAAACTTTATAAATATATTTTTTTGTATTAGAAAGGCTTTAAACGGTATAATTTTCTCAGAGAATAATATCAGTAAAATACAGTTTTCTCTGGGGATAGATTACCTTAAATATTCTTAAATAGCAAACATTCAAGTCTTTCCTTTATCAAATCATAGCTTAGAAATGATAAGATTAGAAGAATATTTCGTTAGAAAATCAAAAACAAACAAGACCATTTGAGTCATCAGGAAAATCTCACTCTTTGAATATTTAAACCCCCTTTAATATCTACCAAAAATTCAAAAAAACTAGCTTAAGTTAAACTTTAGTTATTTCACAAATGGATAATGAAGCCATGCTTTAAAAAGGATTGACTGACGAATACTTAAATGTTAATTACCTTTGTAATCGGCAAGTCCTGCATCATAAATCCTGTACCACTCCATTGGAATACGAAATAAAGTCCATTTAATCATATTTCTTGCAGAAAGCACTACTATATAAACGGCTTATCTGGAGTTCTAGATTGGATTCCTCTTAAAATCCATTTAGTCCCACTGCTTGCCTAATCCATGGAAACGAACAATTAAGATAATGAAGGCATTTTGGGAGCATTACTTCCATGGTTCGTCAAGTCGAGATTAGAAGTTGAATGCATTGAGAGGGAACTGCGAGATTAGTTGAAAGATTTTGGAGATCTGGTTGTTTTACTCGAAAATATAATCAGCAGGGGGGAGGGGGTAAGATTGAAGATGATTTTAATAATTATATGGAAAATTCACCTGCTCGTAATGATAACAGACTATGCATTTAATATCATTTATATCAGTGAATGATTCAGCATTTATTTATAAATAATAATTTTGAAAAATAGAATGAAAATGAGGATTATGAAAAATACTTTTTTTTTCGTAACATTCCTTATGTATGGTAGCATACTAATTTTGCTTTAAATAATGAATGATTTAGCATGCATCCGTGTTTAAATTTTTTAACGATTACAGTTTTATACTCTTTTTATACTTTATACTACAGAAAGGAATAAAAATAATCATGTTACCTTTATAATCATACATAACTAGACAACTTAGAGTTTTTTTTAGTATCGCTTTATCACTGAGTAAATCAAATATATAGTTTGTCAGATTTTGATAAAAATATTTAATTTGTAGCCTTAATTGCCTATCAGATTTTATTTTTATAAATATGCAAATAATTCCACCAATTGTTTTTATTCCGTCAAGCTGATCTGAGGAAAGTTTCATACACATTTATTGTTCTACTGTTTCAGTTATACTTAATATTTCGTTGATATAATATTTTACGATTTTGAATAATTATGTATCCATGTGTCTGGTTAGACATACAGATATTCCAAAATGATGATTCATCGAAGACTTAATATTTAATTTAGGTAGAAAGATTACATCGATTTCTTACAATCAGTTTTTTATCCCATTGTATCAATGAAGAATTAAATTGATTGGTAAACTGAGGAAAGCGGTTTTTTCCTGGATTCAGAGAAGATTTGAAATGGAAAAGATACCGGTTTAATTCTTTAATGATTACAATATGTTCGCCCATTTGCAGAACAAAACATGAAACCGAAATCTCTAAAGCAAATACAAAAAAGAGAATTTTGCAAAGAAATCTACAAAAAAACCCTTTTTTTTATCAGCATTCAATAAGTCGTTAGAAAAGCATAAGATAGGGAACAAAATCATTCTATTCAAATTACATAGACCATAAAAAATAGAGAAAGAAACAGAAAGAAAACGATTTTCTTTGACCTACCTTCTAACCTCAATCCCTTAAGGTGAAACAGAAGAACGAAAATTCTTTTAAGAAAAAAGATCAATGAGCAGAAGCGTATCTCAACCACACATTTCTGTCCTCTGATAAATGTGCTAATGGTTCTTTGATTGTTCTTCTTTTGTCCCACTTTTTTCAGATGGCAGCGGATTTTGGTCAGGCTGATTTATTCTGTTTCTAGAAGTGGCAAAGAAACTAAATTTGAACTTTATCCTCTTTTGCATTAAAGATACATACGTTTATTATCGATTGAAGATTAATTGTTTGGATATTTTGATATCCCAGGTAGCGAAGCCTATTGTACAATATTGTTCTAAAATATTGATTAGTATTATATGATAATAATCAATATTTTACAATATTATACAATATTGCAAATATTGATCAATATCATAAAATAGTGTACAGTATTTCTGTACTACTAGGGATATTCATAGCTTTTATGTACATGATATCCATTAAGGATATTCTACAATGCATAAGTAACAACTATTGACCAGTATTTAGTGCCTAAGTATAGCAAAATAGTCATGCTCTTTAACCCTTTATCAACTGCATTATGAACTACTGAAAATTCCTTCATAAATATATTTTTTCTAGCTGCCATAGTGCTAATTAAAGGATATACAAGAAAACAAATCTCCCGGTGCGAAATTTAATTTGTTAGAACTAATAAATTAAAGTGGTACTTAAAAGTACAGTCAGTACACTATGTATAAATTTCCTCATAATAGAAAAAAAAATACGGATGATATTCGTAATGAAATTTAACCTCTTAAAAATGTTAAATAACCAAAAAAACACTCATAAGAAAACAAAGAAATTATCAAACTGACAATTTTATTTTATACATAATAATGGTAGAAATTCACATTTGATGATAATAATAAGAACATTTTTTTTTCATTTACGCATTTTTTTATTCATTCTGTATTGTCTTAGAATATTATTTGCCCAATAATTATAAGATAACAGGTTATGTAATGTGATTAACGGTGGAATTATTCGGTGGTACTTATAAGTACCACCGAATAATACCAAATTTGGCAATATACAGCTACCAAATTTGGTACATGTATACCTTGGAGGTCGGGAATGTGCACCTTGGAGCCCTTTTTTCGAATTTTTAATTAGAATTTGAATTAATTAAAATTTAATCGAAATTTCGACGTTTTTCCGTTATAACTTCCGAAAATATTATTGCACAAACATGATTTTTATATCAATTTAAAGATTAAAAAATTAGCTTTCTAACGGTATCAGTTTTTTAATTTATAACGTAAGCTTCTAATTTTATCGAATTTTTAAAGAAATATCTTAACCATTTTTTATCACGTGACGAGATAAAATAAAAGAATGCCGGAAGTTAGAATAAAAAAAAACTATCATCGCAAAATAAATCTAAAGAAATGCAACTTTTAACACGTGATTGGATAAAATAAAAGAAATATAAAATGTGATATTTTCTAAAAAAATAAATGCAAAGCAAAGGATTGTATGATCGTTTGCAATATCTAAATAATTACTTCAAGAAATCTTCTTTACAGTAAACCTGATCGAATTTAGACCGGATATGCATTGGAATCCGACTTAATGGGATATTTCTATTATCGTTTGCAATATCTGTATCATTAATTCAATATTTTTTTCATTATAAAATGTGATAGTTTCTAAAAAATTAAATGCAAAGCTAAGGTTTCTATAAAATCTGCAAGAGCACGTCAAACAGAAAAAATTAGGTTTTATCACTGTGTTGCCATCATTTTGACGTAAGTTCAAATAAAAAAATAAAAAATAAAAAATATATATATCATCGCAAATTAAATCGGAAGAAATGCTACTTTTAGCACGTGACTGGATAAAATAAATATAAAATGTGATATTTTCTTTAAAAAATGCAAGGCAAAGGATTCTATGATCGTTGCAATATTTAAATCATTAATTGAATAAATTATCTTTATTTATACGGGATTAGATTTATACAGGATATGCATTCAAATTCCTTTCTAATGGCCAATATGTAAAATATTATTAATAGGCATATATATTGTTTAATACTACTAATTTGATCTAAATGAATTAAATGTCAAGCAATGCATTTATGAATAATGAATTTTAGATTTCTTCATACTTTGCTCTGTAAGCCATATTTTACAAAATATTTTTATTAATATTTTAAATAAAAGTTGCTACATCAATCAGTCTTCTAAATCAATCATTAAAACTGACTGATTTATAAAATTAAAGAATAATATTAGGAAAACGCTCTCTTTTAGAACTTTCCGTCCATCATCTTAAAGAAAATATTAATTTCAGGCCAATCAATGCCCGAAGTTACTTCAAGGTTAATGAATATGTGATTTAATTGAAAATGTTAGAACCCATTACTCATGGCGAACCAGCTGGTCGCCAAAGGCGGCTAGTTGATAAAAAAAACGAAATGTTTAATTATTTTGCATTGTGAAGCGCTAAAATAACTAAAATATTTCTAAATCAGGTACTTTTCCGTTATACGAAGGCAATGAAAAAAATATCGAAAAATTGCCAAATAATCGTTAGTTGAGTCAAGTTTAAATCACCGAAATGCAAAATTACATCAAATTTATTGTTCAAATTTGTCAAATTCACTTTATTCACTTGGCGACTTTGTTCGCGTTTGGCTCAAATTGGCGACACTTTTAGCCCGTATAACGGATAAGTACCCTAAAATGATTTGATTATTTATCATTTTGTTCAGAAACTGCATAACATATTAAAAAATTATTTAACCAAATTATAGCACAAAAAAGAGATTAAAATTTGATTTGAGTTTTTCACAAGTTAAATCTATCACACTAAATCTGGAAAAATATCATTCAAATGTATGCTTGTGCAAATATAAATATCGATGTACGTTCCGGAAAAAATAAATTTAGAAACAAAACTAATGGCTTCATAGCGAATCCTGCCCAAGCATAGAGAAATTAAAAAAAAAAAAAAACTTTTTAAAGCTGTCGCCTACCTTAATCCGAGTAGCATATTCAATTTCGAAATGTTTCATTATCCTTTACGTAAAAAACTTATAACATTTAATAATTGTTTTTCTACAAAATTTGTTCTTTACTCATCAATTCTCTTAAGGAAAGAACATGTGTTATTTGTCTCTAAAAATTTCCATACTATAGGAATAATAAAATTTTTAAATCCGAATTTTTAAAAAGCATTTCATCGCCTAAAACTTTACCACAAAAATATCCGGGCATCAAATTCTGAAATAATTTTTACCATGATGAAAAGCTTTAAAAAATATAGGAATATATTTATTTTATCAATTCCGTGTAGATAAATTCAAGCTGCAAAATTATCTAGCTAAGCGGGGTTTTTTTTTGAAAATACTTTACTTTTATGAAGAATTAACTTCTTAAAAGTATTTCTATTATAATGTACTATAATATATGCAACACGTTTTTAAGCATCGACGTAGCCAAAAAGGGAAGATTCTTTTAAGTTTTTAATTTAATTTATTCCATTCTGGAGGTACATTATTTAAAATAATTAGTGATGAAACTGACGTCCGTTCACATCTCGATACAATTTCGAAAGAGATCAAAAATTTTCCATTAGAGATTTTATGATGAAATTTTGATCTGGACTTGCTCGACACTTACCTATTAAGGTAAGGGCATTTTAGGTTAAAAAAAAGTGGCGTACATTAAGGGTTTAATCTCTTCACTGAGTACTTGCAAAAGTAAGTATTTTTATAGAGGACGTGTTATTAATAGATAACCCCATTAATTAAGTAGGTAGAATTAAATCAAGGAAGATGAAAGTCATTTCAGAATGAAATAATATGGATTTAAATAAGATAAAACATTAAGGAATTTACTAAGTTTAAATTATATACATAAAGTTTTTGTTGCAAATGTATTCACTTTTAATGTGCTAAGTAACAAACATTTATAGAAGATCTGTAAAAAATTGTGTACGATTATTAATGTTCAATGAAACTTGAAAACAATTTATATACACATTTAAATTGCCACTTTTTATTGGCTAACAAAAACTTTGAAGGCTGATGGGTCAGATTTATTCTATCTGTAACATTTTGAAAAAAAAATTGATGAGTGAATTTGTCTGAAATATATTAAATAAGATTTTTGTAACAAATACTTCATCACTTTTTTTTCAACAAATAAAGATTTATGGTCTTAAATAGAACACATTTCAAATTATTTTTAAGACATTCTAATTCATTTGAAATGCTCTCGAATTTTCTAAATACTAAAAATTCAAAAATTTATTAAAACAATAAGAATTAAAAAAAAATACATTTGTTAAAAGCTTTTAAAAAGGCTGGAACAAAAACTGACTCACATTCCTGAAAGTGACGAGACACAAGTAATTTTTACTCAAAATTCTTAACATATAAATACATTAAAAAATAATTTATTCGGAATATTAAGCTGAGTTCGATGTGATTTAAAAATACTTTCTGCTCTTTTTTAAGCATTTAGGATTTCACGAGGGGGAAAACACAGGAAGAAAATGTGAGCATTTTGCATTCGAAATTCTGCCGAAACTATGGCGAGCATGGGAATATAATAAAAACAAGTTTTCTCTGGCCTTACCTACACCAGAGAATTTCGATGTGCCCTCGGAAGAATAAATCATTATTTAAAGATGATCGATGGTCTGATGGATACCCAAACCTTACATTTTTGCCCTCAGATAAATGCGATAATGATTGTTTGATTTATCTTCCCTCTACCTCTTTTAGCATTTCGCAGGAAATTTCGTCAAAGTTGGCAAATTTGGTATCTGGTAATTCTATTCTATAGAACAAGAAAAATAATTTCAACTAGAGTTATTCTTTTCCCAACTTGTGTGCTTTCTTTGCAAATAAAGGTAAAGAATAATTTGTGATATTACTTTTTTATTATATTATTTTACGGCTAACATCTGTGTTATCAAATCAATCTATTGCCAGTTATCAGAATTTTACATTAAGTAATTTTAATTTTCCGAAATTTGGTTTTAGTATTCTTTTGAAATAAACATTTCGAGTGTAAGATGCAAGTAAATAATCTAATTATGAATAGAAAGCAATTGAAATTTAAAATAAATTTAGATTAAGTTGTATCAATGAAATTTGTGATGCAAATAAGACCATATGCACAATATATTATTTTTATGCTCATATATATTATTTCAATATATTAATTTCTATGATCATAAATAAATTGCACGTTCATAATAGTTTATTATGCGTGTGCATTATTGAAAAAAAAATGTTAATTATTTCAAGTTGGAAAGGTTGCCAATCTCGGATGCATGTGTGCGACTTTATTTCATAACATCAGTGTGAGATATTTAATTTTATAAATGGGAATTCAAATCTTAGAATATCTAACACTCTGGAAATATTCTAACAAATTTCACTGCCGATAAGAATATAGATTTATATATTTTTATAGTTAAAGAATTATAAATATAAATTTTTTTCTTAAATTAATATTTAAATTTCATACAATTTCATATAATCTACAATTCTACGTCCATACAAGATACAATTCAACTCTAGTACAATCTACAGTTCAAACTTTTACTAATAAAATTAAACGCTGACTTTTACTAATGAATTACAAAGCCTTTTTTAAATTTTGATTATTCCTATTTTTATAATTCATTTTTACAAATATTATGAAATCTCCAAAACAATTTTTATCTAATTCACTTTCATGTATTAAAATTAAATATATAAACTAAGCAAAAATTAAAAATAAATTTTAAAACTGAAGAAGTGAGCAAAGACTGGATTCCAAATTTCATCTTCTATACTAATAAAGCTCAATGTGTGTATGTGTTGGTGCTCTACAGGCCAGACCTTTGAACATACAGCTATCAAATTAGGCTCATGTATACATTGGGGATCGGGAATGTGCACATTTGAGTGATTTTTTGGAATTTTTAATTAGAATTTGAATTAAGAACTAAGCAAAATTTTGACGTTTTTCTGCTATTTCCGAAAATATTATCACACGAACATGATTTTACATCAAGTTAAAGATGAAAAAATTATGTGTCAAATGTTGCCAGTATTTTAACATATAACTTGAAATTATATTTTTAACGAATTTTAAAAGACATATTTTAAAATTAATTTTCAACAATACATATCTGACAAAAGAATAAAATAATCGGCATGAGTACATCAAAGGAAAAAATTAACTTTTCTCAACGTGTTGCTATCATATTGACATCTATTCAAATTTTTAAAAAATCAACTGTTATTGCAAATTAAATCTTAAATGTAACTTTCATCACATGATTGGATGAAATTAAATAAATATTATGATTTCTAAAAAAATAAATACAAGGCAAAGGTTTCTATTATCGTTTGCAACACGTGATTTGCAATATCTAAATTCTTCTATACTTATAATAAAGCTCAATGTGTGTGTGTGTGTGTGTGTGTGTGTGTGTGTGTGTGTGTTGGCGCTCTACAGGCCAGACCGTTGGACCTACAGCTACCAAATTTGGTACATGTATACCTTGGAGGTTGGGAATGTGCACCTCGGACCCCGTTTTTCGAATTTTTAATTAGAATTTGAATTAATTAAAATTTAAGCGAAATTTCGACGTTTTTCCGCTATAACTTCCGAAAATATGATCGCACAAACATGATTTTTACATCCATTTAAAGATTAAAAAATTAGCTTTCTAACGGTATCAGTTTTTTAAATTTATAACGTAAGCTTCTATTTTTAACGAATTTTTAAAGAAATATTTTAACCATGTTTTTATCACGTGACTGGATAAAATAAAAGAATGCCGGAAGTTCAAATAAAAAAAAAATTATCATCGCAAAATAAATCTACAGAAATGCAACTGTCAGCACGTGACTGGATAAAATAAAAGAAATATAAAATGTGATATTTTCTTTAAAAAATAAATGCAAATGATTCTATGATCGTTTGCAATATCTGTATCATTAATTCCATAAATTATCTTTATTTACAGTAAACCTGATTGAATTTAGACAGGATATGCATTGAAATCCGGACTTAATGGCATATTTATGTAATCGTTTGCAATATCTGTATCATTAATTCAATACTTTTTTCCCTTTCTCGCTTTCTTTGAAAAAAAAAACATATTTCATATTTTGGCAACATCATCGATAAAAACATTTTTAATATTTTGGAAGCATAACCGATAGTTAAAACTGATTGATTTATAAAATTAAAGAACATTATTAGGAAAAGGTGTTCTTTTAGAACTTTTCGTCCATCATCTTAAAGAAAATATTGCTTTCAGGCCAATCAATTCCCGGAATTACTTCTAGGCTAATGAATATGTGATTTAATTGAAAATTTTAGAACGCATTACTCATGGCGAACCAGCTGGTCGCCAAAGGCGGCTAGTAATTCAATAAATCAGCTTTCTGTTCACATGATTGAATTTATATACAAGATATGCACTCGAATTCGGGTCAAATGGCTAATTTGTAAATCATTAGTAATACAAATACGTATCATTTAGTACTGTTAACTTAGTCTAAATGAAGTAAAAAATTACATTTTATGTAGCTTGCGTCAAACAATGCATTGCTGAATAATTAGATTTTTTTATACTTTGAGCTGTGAATCATACTTTACAAAACATGTTTACTAATATTTTAACCAAAAGTTTTATTATTCGATCTTCTAAATCAATCATTAAAACTGACTGCTTTATAAAAAAGTTAAAATAAAACGCTATTTTATATCTTTTCGTCCTCAATCTCAAAAAAAAAAAAAAAAAAATTCTGGACAATCAAGGCCTATAGTTACTCTATGGCTGATAATCAAATGAATATCGGTTTGCGTATATAAATGAAGTTTGCGTGTTCTACACACCTGACCATATGATCTAGAGATGGTATGTACATATTTATTTTGTAAGATGATAAAATATTCCTCTACGAATTTGTTTGAAAATAATAAAAAATTTTGGTAACATTTGTAATTTTTCAGCGATAATTTCCGAACGTATTACAACATAAAACTGTTTTTAAATCCTCTTAAAAATGAATTTTTCATTGATAACAATGTTTTAATATATGAATTCAATATTTTTAAAGAGTTAAAAGTATTATAACCATATTTTCCAAGAATTAATTTCTCACAAAATGAAAGTAGAATTCAATATGCAAGAGCACATTGAATGTGTACCAGTGGTTACCGTCATTTTGAAAAAAAAATGAAAAATTAAATTAACCGTTATTGCAAATTAAACCGAAGAAAGGATGGTGTTCAGCATGTGTTTAAATAAAAGTATAATGTCATGGAACAAATATAAAATAGAATATTTTCCACATAATTCCGTGACAGCTGATTGTAAATCGGAGAGATATATAGAGCGATGAAAAAACAATCGTAAGGCTTCTATAATAATGTGAGTTACATGACTATCGAAGTTTAAATATATTTGGTTGGGAAGTTATAAAGAGAGCTAGGCACACAAACATTTAATTGAAAATTTTAAAACACATTACTCCTGTTGAATTAGTTGGTCGCCAAAGGTGGCTAGTTAAAAACATAAAACAAGGCAAATAAATTCAGTACAAAAAATTGTTTTCCTTTTGGGACCCTTTTAACCAAGTGTTGATAAATTTGAAACATAATAAAGTAATATTCTACTTACTGAAAAAAAATATCCAAATGTTTATTAATTAAAATAAAATTATTAACCCTGCACCGGTCGGGCTCTATAAAGTCACGTAAAAGGTCGCGCGGATTACAATTGTAGTCCATTTTCAAATCAAAATAAAACTCCAAAATAATTAATCAACATTCTAGAATCAACTTTAAACATAACAAGGCACTTCTTAATTTTTTTTAAAACATCAAATTCACTTAAAGTTACTATTGTAATCTGCGCTACCTGTGCAGTGTTAATTTAATGCTTAATCAAAACGTGCAGAAGTTATTTTATGTTACACGCTATTCACTTTCTTTTATTGGAACATATAAATCGATTTTTAATTTAAAAACTTAATCGAGGAGATAATAATTTGTATTTTAAATACATTACAAAGGTAAGTATTTAGACAACAACTAAAATTTATATATGGCTTTCAAAATTTTAATCCTTATTGTGCCGTTATTCAAGTGTAAACAAAAAATATACTTAACTCTGAATTAAAGGCTTAATTAATACAATGTGTTTGGTTGTATTCAAATATATAAAGGGACCGAAAACAGTCGGCGTTTCTGAATTAAAGATCAACACGAATCTGTTTTTCAAAATTAGTTGGAAAGAAATGTTAAGAAATATATAATAATTTCCTCTACAAATATGTAATTTAATACTACCAAGCGCATAATTTAATTAAATTTGATCCTAACGACATTGCTATTTTGTCTCAAAGATGTTTTCAAAGCTGTATTAGATAATTTCAAAAAACATGTTTACATTTTCTTAATCCTTTTATCTATTTCTACATCAGATTCTGTAAAATAAATAAGCTTTTAAAATTATTTTGCGAAATAAATCAAAGGTAGTGATTTTCTTTTCTTTATTTTTTCGAATAATTATATTATTTAAAAAATATATAAGATTTCTTATTGAATATAATTATTTTAAAGTTAGTTTTGATATACTTTATTTTATTGCCTGGAATGTCAAAATTATAGACGATTCTATTTCGGCTAGGGGTGAGACATGGAGGGAGGAACGCGTTTTCAGAATCCTTGGTCATTATTGATATTCGTTAGATTACTTTTTCAGCCAGATAATTTTAGATACTTTTAGTTCAACCCTCCCCCCATGTGTACGTGATAGCCTTGTAGTTTCTAACCATACTATTTTAACTCAAAATGGCGCATTGAATACTTCATGGCTTCTTCAAGTAGCAAAAACCTTTCAAAAAGGGATCGAAGAATATTCTTATATAATATTATTGAATGTGACTATGATTCTCCATGTTAATCTCAAAATGTTTTTAGCATTTCAATAAAAACAAAAAAAAATCATAAAATATTTTTTGAAAAGGCAAATTACACACATTTTAAGAACAAACATCTTAAAATCTCCCATTTATTCGTCTAATTTAATATTAAGAACTCTTACATTAAAATAATGCTCTAAAGTGGCTTGTTGTAAAGTAATTTTTTTCCAAAAAAATTATGAGTTATCCACAGTTTTTACGTCTCTTATGTCAGCCTATAATACGAGTTTACCTTAATGTTATTGGGTTGTTCGGAAAGTCATTTCGTATTTTTTTGTCAAAATGAAAAGAAATTTTCGTTTAATGAATAAATTATTTATTAAATTATAAAATTGCCATTCTGGTCTAATACCTTTTGCCATATTTTTGGTAGTAACATGATTACACGCTCATAAAAGTTTTGGTCTTTGATGTAAAAAAAACTGATCGAGGTGGTTTTTGGCCTCCTCATTTGAAGGAAAAATTTTGCAAATCAGTTCTGGTACTGATGTACTGTTAACACATCTTCTCCACACATATTGGCTAATTTATTTCTGGCTTGAACAGCATTTTTACCTTTTATATAGCAAAAAAGAAAAAAATGACGAAAATGCTGTTTATTGCTCTCCATATTTAAAAGGGCACCATCCAAAAAATACTGCGAAGAATCAGCTGCACTTTTTCACAATCAAGCCTTGCTATATCAGCTCTTAAAACATAAAATGATTTTGCGGTTTAAGTATGAAATTGGGTGCGAAAAATGCAATTAAATCCTTTGTCAGGAAAAAACGAAATTACTTTCCGAACAACCTAATAGATGTAAATCTCCATTATCTTTAGATGTAAACATCCATTATCTTTCCTTTCAGCTTTATTTTGACTAAATAAGCGCGTCCTGGAGCATGCGTAAAAGCGGAACGATTTTATAAACCTGGAATAAATCGTATTTGTGCCTGATATATTTCTATAGAGGGAATTTGTGATCACATCCCTCAATAAGCATATTCACGCTTACTTAAAGTCTAGATATCTAAAATTCGGTACACCTATATATTTTAAGGGGAACACACTTTAAAAATTATTCTCACAGGTTAATTGGCAGTTAATAGAACGATTAAATTGTGCTTCCTTACATGTGTAGCCACCTCCAAATATGAATTAAAACTTTTTCAAGATTTTATAATATTTATAACAATGAATTAAGGTATCCAGCTGCCTTAAAATACTAGTTATCGACTCCGTTGGCGATTTCTTTTTTGTATTTCCTAAATTTTATCTTCCCAGAACAGTTTATGTTTTCTAGGAAAAGGAAGGCCTGACCTATCATCCTGTGGAGTTTTAAGCAAAGCATATTTTTCAGCTATAATTTGACTTTGAACTCAATTTTCTCAAAACTTTAATTCTCATAAAAATTATTAACCGTAAACGTGATATTTCAAACACTAATAGAGGTATTTAAAAAAATTTCATCGTGTGTTTTAAATTATATGGGAAATGAAATGAATCAAACGTTTTATTGTTGATGAAATACTATTTCATTTACAGGTGTTTTTTAGAAAAAGTTGTAAATTTATGGAAAAAATGCATACATACGGATATTTTTACCCATTGCTTCTTTGCATCTCAACATTTTTCTTAGATTTGGGTTCATTGCATTGATTATTATATTCAATAATTTGTGTACGAAGAAAAATACGATTGCTGCATTACAATTTTGTGAAAAGTGTTAACCGTTTTGAACAAATTTCACTAAAATTTATAACATATTTTTCTATTTCTCAAAATATATTATCTTTTCAAATAATTTTTTTGTATTTACATTATTTTGTATTATAATTGACAATATATTAAAAAACTATTGTTTTAAATAGTTTTCTAAAAATACAATTTTTTAAATACTTTCCTCCCAACTTAGTCGGATATTTTAATTGAAAAGTAAAGATAAACTATCTGGAATCGTCTTCCGTAAGCATTCTCGTATTTACTCAGATAAATGCAGTTTAAACACATGTTTATGTTTTAACAAAGAAAACATATAAAAGAGCATATCAGCATCTGACCTTTATTAATGAATTTCTGGGGTTCAGTTCAGACATAAGCACAAGAACATCGAATGTTTATTTCAGTTTTAAATTGTCCAACCCATCAAAAACAAAATTCGACAAGAAATACAGAATCTACAAAATCCCATACCGAATTTCAAATATTTTAAAGTTTTTTAAAAGACAAATTTAACTCTTTATCATATCCTAAATTTAATTGTTAGCTTTAGTTGTTTTCGATTTTATTTAATTGGGTCTCTTGGTTTAATGAATATCCTGCTAAATATATTCAAAAAGCTGACAGTCAAAATTTATCTGCATTGATTTATCCCTATATTTGATACAAATTTGTTGTAAAGGTCATATACTAAATATCATTCATCTTGATCAAATCCTTCTATCAGTTATTAATGTTCATAAATGTATTTCAAAAATATGCTCTTTAAAATTGAGTTTGAAATTGGAAATTCAACAATATCTTGAGTCAGAAAGTATTGTTTAAAATATTAAATATTTATATTTCTCAAAATGTTACACAAATATTGAAATAAACTTTTGTTTTGTAAATGATTCTGAGTTTTATAAACATTATTCTAAATATATTTTTAAAGAAACTTTTAATAAAAATTTACAAATTTCCTATTTAAAATATATTTTATATAATTTTTTGAACATTTAACATATTGAATTTGAAATTTATGTCTTTTTCGGATAAATTGATTTTCAACTTTTGTACCAATATAACCTAATATTTTTATATTATCATCTGCCTCCTAAGATCAGCTGATTCATCAACAATGTTAGAAGGTTATAATTTCCCAGAAATCTCTTAATTTTAACTTAATATTCATCATTCACATCAGACTTTTTAAAGAAAAAGTTATGAAATGTATAGAAGTCGGGTTATTTTAACAGCCTTGACATTATATATTTATCTGCACATGAACAATATTAAAGCAGAGTGGAACCCGATTTTTCCATAAAAAAACAATAATTACACGTAATGTATCTCAAATTGCAAGTTTTCTTCTGTGGAAATTCAATTTTCTCATTCAAATCGCATAGATAATTAAAATAATATTTTTTCCATAATGTCATCAATGAAAAAAAATTACAGGATTAAATATTTGATGAAATAATGATTATGGTTTAAATTTCCAAACAACTGCCTCCAATAAAAAATTGCCTGAAAATTCAATGTGTAATATTAAAAATAATTTTTCAAATTTTTTAATGTTGCATTTGTTATGTTTGCCGAATAATATTCTCATTAGCATTAATTTAAAAACAATATTTTAAATAATTTTCATATAATTACAATTTTAATTATTTCAAAAAATGCTTTTCCTTCGCATACAGTGCAGATTGCACGATCTATCATGTTGTGTACCAACACAAATGCAGCATAGAAATAACAATTCATTTTTCTTCTACCAATATTTTTGGCCAAAATTTAATCTGATATATCTCTATCCGAATAACCTCTAAAAATATATTTCTATAAAAAATAAATTATTTCTTTTTACAAAAAAATACTTTTACGAAAACAAAATATCCAGTATTTATATATATATATATATACTCTTTCTCTAAGCCATCAGTATGAAACATTCGAGATTTTGATATCGCCAAAAGCATTTAAGATGCATTTAATCCAAAAGCAAACAATGCATTCGTGAACTAAAAGATATCCGAGATTCAGATTTCTTTAAAACAAAACATTTTTAGAAAAGGAAAACTGAATTCAGGCTCTTTCCTGCTTGCCCAGTCCGCCATTTGATTGATTGATTATGGGTTCCGAAGAGCATCACTTTGTCTTTCTTGAATATAAATATCCATTTGTGGGCGAGAAGAATCTTTTACTGCTTCGTTTTTCGACCGATTCATTTTTATCGCTGTTCGAAAAAACTAGGTTTAAATCGCAAACTATTTGCTGGGCGCCATGTTTGGTCAACATTCTTAGCAAGGGAATGCATCTTTACTATTTTTGTTCTACATATGTATTCTTACATTTTCAGAAATATTATTGAAAGTATTATTAAAAATGCATTTATAACATTTATATTATGTTGAAAAAAGGTCAAAAACACTCAATAAATTATTGAAAAAATGTCAAAAGCATTCAATTTTATTTATTATATTCATTTGTACTTGGAATTTTTCTAATTTTCCAACCTACTTCATCTAAAATTATAAATTACTGTAAAATTATGAGTCATAGATAAGTATTTCGATAATATTCAGTTTTCTGCCTTGGAGCTGCTGGTGTCATAAAAGGTTTCAAAGCAAAGCTTCAAAGTCTTTTGACTAAAAATCGGATTTTCCCGAAGTAAAATTACAGGATTTTAATGAACTGTCTCTAAAGGTTCTATATTTTGTCCTGGGATCTAACTTTGATTATTATGGTTTGATCATAACTATAAAAATAGAAATTCATGAATAGCACTAATTAAATTAATTTACAGCTTGGTTTACAAAAAAATGAACAATTGAATTCACATAATTTACCTTCAACCTATCCAAGTAATGTGTTTCATATTAATAAGCAGAAATGCCGAAAGGAAAATGGAGCGAACAAAATGTTTAAAATGCTTTGACAGATGAACTTTTTCACTCGGAAGAGTAATTTGATGCATAAGAATTCACCTAAATAAAACTTTTGTTTTTGTTTAGATCCAAAATTAAATGCAAATCACTACTTTAAGTTTAATTCAGCAGTTTGGTTAATTAGCATCTTCTTACTACTCTGAAGGCATTTTTAGCAATCAAAGTTAAATAAATAAAACTCAAAATGAGGCATCTTTATGAATGGTGAGTGAAAGTCACCATCCGAATGCTAAGGGGCAATTTTATTGTTAATTCTTAATATACAAATTTTCTAAAATATACAACTCATTTTCTGTAGAACTTCATATTTTTAATATGTCCTTCGGATTTGAACATTCAGTATTGCATATCTTTATGAGTACTGAAAAGATTCATGATTGAATGTGTTCAATTTTTTATTTTTTTATGTTTTTAATAATAATTATATTTATCTTATGAATTACTATTGAGACTTTAAAGAGTTTTAAGATTAAATAAGTCATCCTTCTTTAAATTTCTTATTCGCATGTTTATGTTTTTAAGACTCTTTCACAATTTCTGAACTCTTAGAATGTTTTTAATATTTTGATTATTACTTGTGTAGAAGCTAATTCATACGAATAAACAAATATGATAAAGTTAAAATAATAATTTTTTCATAAGTTTGCAGCTTAAATGTAATACTGCAGCATCGAAAACAATAAAAATATATTATTAGTCATACTTTTTAGTTACCTTCTAGTTATTTACTCATTAGTTACTTTCTAGTTATTTACTTATTAGTTACTTTCTAGTTATTTACTTAAGTTACTTTCTAGTTATTTACTTATTAGTTACTTTCTAGTTATTTACTTAAGTTATTTTCTAAATGTAGAAAAATAACTAATAAGTATTAAGATTATTGTGTGCTACTACATGGGAATAGGATTATAATTTAAATGGGAAACGATTGGTAAAAAAATAATTTGTTTTGGAAACTTTATCAAATATGTATGCAAACCCTGGATAAGTGGGTGTGCTTGATTTTTGTCCAAACAATAATTTTTCTTGAGAAAAATATTAAGATATTGATGTCTCGAAAGACAAGAATTGATGCACATAGAATTATCACAAGAAAAATAAAAGGCTAAAATTAATTAAATCAAATAAACAAATTAATGGAAAGAAATATTTTAAAATTCAATCTTCAATATCCAAAAATTTGAAAAAAAAAATAACAACCCTAGAATAAACACTAACGAAAAAATTACATTTAACAAATTGAAACTTCAATCTAAATAAATAAGAACTGAAATACCAAATTATAAATTTAGCGTAAATGCATAAAAAGATTCGAAACTTACCCAATTATAAATACTAAAACAATCAATTTAAAAAATCCCGCTTTTAAGGCTGAAACGCCCAGTTAAGACCTGATCAAAACAGATCGACATAACGCAATTAATTTTGAAAAGTGTTAGCGCCATCTATTGGATTAAAATGAAGTCACATGAGGAAAAAAAAAAGGATATTTTCATTTGTGGAATATTGATAATTCTGCAATATTATAATGCATTTCAGAAAAAAGCTTTTAAATATAAAATTTTAACGAAGAATGTTTGCTGTGTTAATTTTAAACTCCTTCATTAATTTTTTTAAAAACTCCTGCTAAATTGCAAGATAATTAAAATTCTGAAAGTAATATAATTTAAATTTGAATAGGCATTGTTTATTTTCTTTGTAATAAAATTTTAATCTTTTAGGGTAAATACCTCTCAGTTTTTCCGCAAATTTTTATTTTTTTCCAATTTTCCCACTTGTTTTAATTAGTCTGATTTGATTTTAATATGTTTAGATAATAATTAATGATTGAAATAGAATTATCAATGTTTAATACATCCTATTCAAACACGTTTTTCTTCAAAAATTATGTTTTCCTAAGAAATTAATTTCTTTATATGTTAGTTTCAGAAGCTTTCATTTGAGCATTTTTTTTTTTTATTTATTTTGTATATTAAGATTTCTTCTTTTTGTTGGAATTAAACTGCATTTGGATATTTTATTTTTCTTTTATTTTTCAATTCCTACTATAACTTCACACTCTCCCCATACATATTTATTTATATATCTTGCTCAAATTTTCAGTCGTGATAAAATGCTTTTCATTTATCTATAATCGTTTCATATACATTTTCTTTTAAATTTCTAGTGAATGACACTTGATTGCAATACCTTTTTTAATATTAATTCATTCATTAAATTTAATTAATTTTTAATATTTTGAATAGATATTTAGCAGTTTGAAATGAGAATTTAAATCAACAGAAGGTTGCTCACACAGAAAAAGTAAGAATTTCAGTAATTTTCACGATAAAGTGAAGAATACGATTTCATTTCTTGAGAAAATCAATAGAGTTTTAATACTTGTTGTATGATAATTATTAATTTTTTGATAATTATTTAGTTGATTATTTTGATAATTAAAAAGTAACTTAACTAAAATTTTCTTTGTTGACTTAAGTAGAAAGTGAATTAAAAATATTTTTTAAATTGCTTGTTTAGGTTTATGTTGATGCTCCCGACTTATTGAAAGTAAAAGAAGGGATTTCTTGGAATTTTTTAAAATGTCAAATATTTTTGGAATAATAATTTTTTGATGGAACTATATCAGCATAAAATCAATTTATAAATAAATTTTAATTGTTTGATTCAGCAAAATTCTGTAAAACCTTTTTAAGAAGACAAAATTTTTAGACAGTTCCCTAACTGAAAATGGACTAGAACGGATTCTATTAATTGCATTCTATAAAAATATAAGAATGGAAGAACTAAATTAAAGCACTAAGTACTTTTAAACGAAAATAAATTAGTTATTATGATACTAAAATTGACCTGGTTATGAGGCTTTGTGTTATTTTACTTTAAACCAATTAACTGACTCTTTATTAGTCATTGGTTGGTGGATGATTTGAAGATAAATAATAAGATTTTAAAAATCTTCTTTTATTTAATATATTGATATTTAAAACTTCATTATACAATCAACTTCAATCAGAAAATAGATGATGCTCTATTGCTTAAAATGTTAGCGTGCCAAAAAAATGTTTTATTATCTATGATTGATTGCACTTTCACATTACGTAAAAATTCAGAAATCGTAAGTATTGAATAATACATTTATTAATTTAAATCCTACATAATTCTTAGTATAATTTTAAATTATTTTATTACTATTATTTATAATTCTGTCTAAACGTTTAGAAATTAGCTTAATGGATCTGTTTCAATAATTAATTTAAAAAAATTGAAAATAATTTAGTCCTTATTTCGTATTTAATTGTCTTACTCTTGAAAATTTTAAACTAATTCTATTATTAAATTTTAATGCTTACTTAATTTAAAGAAAATTATATACAATGTAAGTCTAAACCTGCTTTAAGTTAATTAGACGTGGTCTAAAATGGCTTCCTTAAAAGTGCCTTGCATTTGATCAGTCCCAATTGAGAATGTGTTACGATATTTATGAGCAGACACTCTTGGAAAAACATTCCCAATCCTATGAAATAGAAAAGAATGCAAGAGGGAAAATTGTATGGAAAACACATCATGAAAAATGCAGTGGGTATCAATAAGGAGGAACGAATGTTTTTCGAAGAAAAATAATATTCCACAGTCATTTATATTGCTTCTTTTTTCGTCTCCCTATTTAATGATGGTCATCTTTTACACCTTTTAGAATTTGGGTTAATAATTTTATATTTTACGATTAAGCAAGAGACTGAAGTGGTAATTTCGAAATGGTTCAAAAGAGTAAGTAAAATGTTACATAGATAACTTGCGATCTGTCCCATATTTCATTGATAAAAGCTAAAATTTGATTCGTATAATTACCCTTAAATACAACATTTGCTTCTTTGGAAGTTTAATTTGATTTTAGGGACTGTAAACAAAATACATTCTTGAAGTATCTGTAGTTATTGGAAAATACAATACAAAGTATTTCTAACTATTAAGCACGCATATTAGTGTTTTGTTATGCTCTTAAGCGATCTGTATGCTTCATGGTATTTTTATTATAAGGGACATAGAAAATGTCGATTTTGACTTCTTTAGCTTTCACATTTAAACAATTCATAATGAAGCGCTTTTTATAGACGGTAAATAATAAACATTTGATGCCCCAAAACAGCCATTTTAACTTTTATCGAGTGTTTATTTTATTATTAATATCATTATGGAATTCTGACGGCGGATTTATGTTAAAAGAATTATAAAATAATAAGGATAAAAGAAGTAGTCATTTTATTCTACAAGAAAACATGAAACTTAGGCAGAAAAGACACTGTCTTACAGATAAAAACACACGCAGAAACGTGCGACGTGAGCGTATAAGAAATTTCTAAATTTTTTAATGTTAATTTTAAATATGCAGTTATGGCGCATATTATTTTTTTAAGATTCTTTTCAGAAGGTGGTTGTAATAAATGACTAATTAGTAGCTACAGTGAAGAACAAAAGCAATTGCAAGAAAAAAGAAAATAATAATAGATAGAGCGTTCGCTCTGTGATCAACATTCAGAGAAAGCTGGCTAAATCAAGGCACTTACTTTTTCACTAAACTTCCAGGCATTGTTTTTAAACTTAGAGCTGAAATTATTGCAAATTTTAGAGCTTTGGGTTTTATAGCCAATGTCATAGGCAAATCGCTAAAGCTGAAGTCTGAATGCCCTGAGAAGCAATATTACAGATTACTAATAATATTTTAAAAGAGACATTCTTCAATTTATCACATGTTACTGAGTTAATTTAAGGTATTCGACTATACTAGAAGGAAATTTTTTTAAAAAATTGTATTTTTAAAAAAATATTTATTGTTTTTAGATGTATTGTCAATAATCAATATTATAAATAAAAAACAATTATTTGAAAATGTAACATATTTTGAGAAATGGTAAAATGTGTAGTGAATTTTAACAAAATTTAACCCAAACGGTTAACACTCTACACAAAATTGTAATGCAGCAATCCGATTTTTCTTTGTGCACAAATTATAGAGTACAATGATGAATGAAATGAACCAAAATCTAAGAAATATTTTGATATGCAAAGAAATTGTGGATAAAAATACACGTATATATGCATTTTTTCAAAAAATTCTCTGCAAAATTTTTCTAAAAATATCTATAAATAAAAAGTATTAGACCAACAATAAAACTCTTGGTTCATTTCATTACCCATATCATTTAAAACACACGATGAAACTTTTATGTTAATACCTCAATTACTTTTCGGGAAATCATGTTAATGGTAAATAATTTTTAAGAAAATTAAAGTTCTGAGAAAATTGAGGCTAAGGACAAATTTCATCGGATTAATATGTGCCCTTCGATGATAGATCAAGCCTTCCTTTTTTTAAAAAAAATATAAACTGTTTTGGGATGAGAAAATTCTGAACTACAAGATATATCATAAGGGTTTTAAAAAATCGACCAAGAGGTCGATAAGAATGTTTTTAATGTAGTTGGATACCTTAAAGCTCTTATTGTCAAGATTTATCCAATCGAAAGTCAGTACTTAATATTTAGAAATTGCATACGCTTTACGATGGAAGATTGCTATATAATCTTTTCATTGGAGCCAGCATTCATTTCACTTTTTTATAGAAATAATAATCGTATAGAAATATCTTCAAAATTTTTAATATCTTCCTAGAATAAAATTATATTTTTAGCCAGAAGAATGTTTTATGTGATAATTAAATGCAACGCTATGAAAGTATTAACATTTCATTCTGTGAATGAGGTAAATTTTGGGGATTCAGAACATTATATTTCATTGCTCTCTTTTTTTATTACTTGGCCAGAGATTTTTCAGTATTTGGTGTGCTATTTCACCGCGAAATTCAAATGATCAATAAATTTAGCCTCATGCATGTAATGGTAGCTATGTTAATTCGGTGAACCACTTGGTCTATCTGGGCGGAGAAACAGTCAATCATGTAAATATCAAGTGGTCTCATTGTTGATGTTTGTATATATATGCATGTCCCCTGTAGAAGTGAAATCTCGACGACAACAAAACGAGTCGATACTGTGAAATTCAGTAGATTCGGGGTCATCGGCTGTCAGGGGGAGTGTATTCTTGACTTTCTCTTCCGAGAGATTTTATGGGGCAGCGATGGCCTGGTGGTAAGGATTCGGCTTCGGAACCGGAGGGTTTCAAGTTCGACACTCGATTCCACCAAAGAACCGTCGTGTGAGGGGGTTTCTTGCACGTTAAATCTGTCAGTCCAAACGTCCTCCAGCTGGTGTGGTGTGATGTATAGAGGGGGATGCCAGTTCATGTGTCATCCTCGTCATTTGACCGTGGTTCAAAATGACGAGGTCCATCCCATAATAGCCCTTGAGTTGCTTTAAACGGGACATTAACATAATTAAAACTAAAACTTTAAAAAAACCGAGAGATTTTATGGGGAATTTTCTAAGCTTGTCACACATTATGCTCCTTTGTTGTTGCTGTTACAAATAAACTATATGGAAGACAACATGTCTTCAAATTATTTCGTCTAGACCACAATCTTAAACATTAAGTGAATTAATATGCATTTGTGAACAGTAGCAATAATTTTAGTTAATTTTTTTTAATGTTGTGCCTGCCATTACAAAGAGGTTGTAATGGTAGGCACAGCACTTATATATAATTATAATTTGACTGTATTTCTAAAATTTATAGACTTCACCAATTGGTATTTAAAAAACACATCAGAAATCTAATAAATAAATCATTCAAGCATTATTTTCTATCTTATCACTTTAACTGAGCTTTTCTTGTATTTACATAAATTAATTTCATGCATCTCGGAAATGGCTAAAGCGATTTCGATCAAATTTTATATGTAGATAAAATTTTGCTTTTTAAATTAATCTATATAGCCATGTCTCTTCAAAAAATAATGTGATTTTGCAAACACACACACAAAAGCAGCAACATTTTTTATAATTAATTACTACAGCATTTTTCTACATGCTGCCTCACTGACAATGTCATATAGCGTCATCTCTTCAATTATTGTAGTACTAAATTGCATTGTTGTTATAGGATAACCTACTTAAACAAAATTTTGTGAGAGGGCGCTATATGACATTTTCCAAATACGAACACGTTCAGCTTAGCAACAACAGTTTTTGTTTTAACCGGATCAAACGACATGTTAAACTAAGTACGCCGATGATTTTATTTCATTTAAATGACCGGCTCATATGGAGGCAAAATAAAAAATATTTATTTATAATCAATATGTCATTCATATTTAACTCCCCCCCCCCTCCAAAAAATGAAAACCCCACGACTTTACAAAGAAACCTTCGCAGCGAAACGGCCTCCTTGTATTCTTCTTATTGTTTTTAATGACACTTGTCATTGGCAATCCCTCTAACTGAAAAGTCAGAGATTTTAAGCATATTTTTTTTGCACCTCTTGCTTTTCCATCGTTGCAGCGCCATCCAGGAACACAAGTACGAGTTAGATACTCCAGCGTCTCAACCTTTTTTTACGGGGCAGACAACAAGCATGCATTCATACACTCATACCCATATCATAATTATTTTAAAATTTATCAGAGAACAATCCCATCTGTACCAGTAACCCAAAGGTATTCTCTCAACTTGGAGAACTTTGTAACCACGACAGGTTAATATGTACGCAGCCACCACCACACACACACAGGTCTTCGACCAGCGGGATTCGAACACGCAACCTAAGGAATGCAAATCCAACGTCCTACCATCCAGGCTAATCCACCCTCATTGATCTCTCCCTCCCTCTAACTTAAATACATCTGATTCTTAAAGTCATAAATTTTTATAAAAATCATTAAAATTCTACATTTTCAAGTTACATTTGGGAAAGAACCAGTAATTTAAATTTTGTCTTCATCTATTTAAAATTTTGAACTTTGAATCCACCATCAGCAATCTCTGGAATATTTTAAAAACGCCACGAATCAAATTAATCAATTACCCGTGTAGTAATTCACTAAATTATTTTCCTTTGTACCTTAAATATTTCCAATCTTGAAGGTCATAAATTGAAGTAGAAAGCATTACAGGTTCAAATTTTCGAGTCTATTATCCTAAATAAAAGATTCCAACTCCTTATCCTACGCATTAGTTCTCGCAAAACACAATTAGGATAAATATTTTCGCAAATGCGTGCGATTTAATTAACGAAAACCTGTTCCTTTTCAGTACTTCGCAAACGTCGCGATATGTCCCGAAAGAGAAGAAAGATTCCAATGAAAGGAAATCAATTAGAGTATTTCCAGGAATAAAATTGACTCTAGGCGTCACACTTATCTTAACTAGATACTTTATTTAAGGAGGAAAGAGCTGGTGCATAAAACTCAATAAGGAATGAGTTTGGGAATTCAAACACCCCATTCGAAGTTTGATGTTATTCTTAAATTCGAACGAGAAGAATGCAATTAATTAGAATAGTGTACTAGGGAGAAAATGAATTTATTCGTTTGAAGTTTTGGTGTTTTAAAGGGGCGTATATTGGAATAAAATTTCCCCTGATTTAATTGGTAATTAGTTGAACAGTGTTTCTCATATGAAAATAGTGATTTGTTGTATAAAACGTTAATCTATTTCTTTATTACGTAGGGATTAGTAAGAATTAAGAGTGACTTTTTTTTTATTCTTGAATATCAGAAGATGAATATAATAAATTCAAAGCCCAAATGAGTTTCAACATTTGACAGATTTTAAGGTATCCGACTACTTTCGAAGAAAAAAAAATTATACATTGCATTTTTAAAAAAACTATTTAAAATCATGGTTTTTAAACATATCGCCTATTATAATCTACACTTATAATAAAGCTCAATGTGTGTGTGTGTGTGTGTGTGTGTGTTGGTGCTCTACAGGTCAGACCGTTGGACCTACAGCTACCAAATTTGGTACATGTATACCTTGGAGGTTGGGAATGTGCACCTTTTTTTTCGAATTTTTAATTAGAATTTGAATAATTTAAAATTTAAGCGAAATTTCGACGTTTTTTCCGCTATAACTTATGAAAATATAATCGCACAAACATGATTTTTACATCAATTTAAAGATTAAAAAAATAGCTTTCTAATGGTATCAGTGTATTAATGTATAACTTAAGCCACTATTTTTAACAAATTTTTAAAGAAATATTTTGACCATGTTTTTTTTGAGCACGTGACTGGATAAAATAAAAGAAACATAAAACGTGATATTTTTTAAAAAATTAAATGCAAAACAAAAGTTTCTATAATCGTTTGCAATATATATAAATCGTTTATTTAACAAATCTTCTTTACTTACGGTAAACCTGACTGAATTTAGACAGGATATGCATTGAAATCCTGACTTAATGGCATATTTTTATAATCTTTTGCAATATCTCTATCATTAATTCAATATTTTTTTTCCATTATAAAATGTGATAGTTTCTAAAAAAATAAATGCAACGCCAAGGTTTCTATAATCATTATCACATCTAAATCATTTATTCAATATTTTTTTTCCCTTTTTCACTTTCTTTAAAAAAACATATTTAATATTTTGGAAGAATCACGAAAAAAAAAAACATTTTTAATTTCAGGCCAATCAATGCCCGGAATTACTTCAAGGCTAATGAATATGTGACTTAATTAAAAATTTTAGAACCGATTACTCATGGCGAGCCAGCTGGTCGCCAAAGGCGGCTAGTACAGAATATTATGAATGCAAAAAAACTGTTTGAAAGTATAATATATTTTGAGAAATAGGAAAATGTGTAGTAAATATTAATTAAATAGAACCTAAACGGTCAACACTCTGCACAAAATGGTAATGCAGCAATTCTATTTTTCTTTGTACACAAGTTAAAGAATACAATGATGAATGAAATGAACCAAAATCTAAGAAAAAGTTTGAGATGCAAAGAAGTTATGGGTGCAAATATACGTATATATGCATTTTTTTCATAAATTTACAACTTAATTTTTCTAAAAACATCTATAAACGAAAGAGTATTTCACCAACAATACAACTTTTGGTTCATTTCATCGCCCATATTATTTAAAACACGCGCTGAAATTTTTGCTTCTATTAGTTTTTGAGATATCGTGCTAACGGTGGAGAATTTATATGAAAATTAAAGTTTGAGAAAATGGAAATTAAGGACAAATTTTAGCTGAAAAAATATGTGATCCTGTATGATAAGTCAGGCCATCTTTTTCCTAGAAACGATAAACTGTTTTGGGAAGAGGAAAGTCCGATCTACAAGAAATAAGAATTAAAAAAAAATCCACGCTGTGACCCATAACCAATGCTTTTAACATAGTCGGATACCTTAAATGAGAATCACCTGTTACATTGTTTACTATTTTTTATGACTCAAAATATAGTCATATCTTTCGATTTTGTATTAGTAATGTTTGAATAGTAAAATACACATAATAAACCTTTGTTTTGTTTTACCACTTGTGGATGATGGTGATTACGTATGCGATATCACGCGATTCTTCCTTCATCACCCGTGATCTCGTATATGTGATAAGTCTTTCTCACACCAGGAGCCCGTAATCGAGTATACGTGAGTTCAATTTCTACAATAATTTCGAATAATGTTTCATAGAACATTGAGATAAAATAGACATCTTTGTTTTTTATATTTGATCCGGGTATTTAAACGTACAAACAGCCACACTTTATATTCTCTCTCGAAACATTGGCTATATAAAGGATAAATTCCTTTATATACCCAAAGAGATAAAAGGATAAGAGATAAGAGTACTTCCTAGTTTATGTGGGTGTAAGCTTATCCAATGAACTGAAGGTTGCTAGATAGTATTTTTTTTTAAATCATGTGTAAACATGCTATTGCCTTCTCTTGAACTTTTGGGAGTATCAAAACGCTTAGGCAATAAATTGGCGAGGTATCCCTTTTTTTGAGTCGGCTTTCACTGTATAGCTTCAGAATTATCGGTCGTCTGCTATTGTAGTTTTATTGTGGAGTCGGTTTTCACAGTATAGCTTTAGAATTATCGGTCGTCTGCTATTGAAGTTTTATTGTAGAGTCGGTTTTCACAGTATAGCTTTAGAATTATCG
>JAPMOQ010057778.1:449858-467682 GCA_026543055.1 Argiope trifasciata
AGTATAGCTTTAGAATTATCGGTCGTCTGCTATTGTAGTTTTATTGTGGAGTCGGTTTCACAGTATATCAGTCGGTTTTCACAGTTTTATTGCCCATCTCGCTCAACGTTTTCAAAAAAATATTTAAAAAAAAATGTTTTATTTTAGGATGCCTTTTCACTTATGGTAACTATAAATGCCATATAAGGAAGTTTGGTAAAAATGTTTTAAAGAAGAAATCATGTTTTATGAGAATAAGTTAAAATAGTTAAATTGATAAAGTAAAAGTTTAAAAAATAACATTTCAAGAGAGTGAACAGTTAACTATAATCAGTGCATAAATTCAATTCTTTTCAACGCCATGTGAAATTTTTGAAAAAATTTTATTTAATAGGTGGAAACATTGTAGTATTTTCCCCCAAAATAATACAGTACTTTTGATATACCTTAATTTTTAAAAAACAACAAAAATATGGCTTACGCCTTTACAACCACTCAGTTATATAATTTAAATTGGCGGAATTTTATTTTCATTAGACATTTGTTTTGAAATATAGCATTGATGCACTTTGAAACACCATGTATGACATTCTCTTTCTCTCTTTTTCTATAGATATTCCATATTGTTTTAAATCAAACATTTTTATTGAATTTGGTTGCTTTCAGGTTTGTAATTATCGATGTTATAATAATTTCTTTTTTCCTTTCTCTTCTGCATATTTGTCATAGCAAGAAAAAAAGAAAGTATTTTTTTTCACAGTTCGATTTTTTTTAAAGCTTCATTAAAATTGCATAACTAAATATATCAAGTTTTAATGCCACACTTGAAACAAAGTCGTAGAAAGTAACCAGTGGGATTAGTCTTATCAAATTTTTATCGCATACTCTCTAATACTGACTTTACCTCAAACAACGTCTTGCCTAGAATTGGTGTACAATAATTATGAAATATTAATATTTGTCATGGATTTGTCACTACTAAATCTATCGTGTAACTCTTAGAGATATTTTTGGTGATCAACTCCTGGTATAGTATCTGAAAATCTAATTTCTGTTTTAGATACCTTTTTCTAACTGGATGGAAGTAAGATTTGTGCGAAACTACATTTTTAGTCACAAAACTCACACCAAATTTAATATATTTAAGTCACTGCGTGCCTGAATTATAGCATTAACTTATTTTTCAAAGTATAGATCAACAGACAGTCAATCTGTGGTTGAATTTGGTTCAAAATTTGATAGTTGTCTACAGCATAGATTATATATTTGTGTATATAATTCTATCCGTATAGCTTTTTTCGTTTGTTTGTCATTGTGTTTCCTTATAATCAAACAGCCAGATGGTCATATTTCCTCTAAACAGATTTTAACGAAAATTTGATCGAAATCCACAAATTTGGGGCAAAGATCATATACTAAATTTCATTGATCAAACTCAAAACATTTATAAGTTATCTTTATCCCATATAGACGGACATACAATTTAATCGAAAATGTTCCAGATAGACAAATATTTTATCTAAAATGTATTTTTCAAAACAGAGAATGTTAAAAAATGAAGATTTGTTAAAATATTGTGTCCGAATTTTTTGATGATTACAGTACTCTTACATTACTATTCTCTTTGTATACAAGAAAGTATAAAGTAGTAAACAATTTTTTAAAAAATCTGCTTAGAGCATTCATAATAAAGTGATTTAACCCATTTGCATCATTAACGTATACACTGAAGTGACAAAAGTCATGGGATAGCAATATGTATATATACAGATTGCAGTAGTAACGCAGCGAAAAGGTATAAATGCGCAGTTCGTTTTCCAGAGGATTCATTTGTGTTCAAGTTATTCATGTGAACAGGTTTTCCGTGATTTATGGCGGCACGACGAGAATTAACAGACTTTGAACGTGGAATGTTAGTTGGAGTTAGACGCATGGGTCATTCCATTGCGGATATCGTTAGTGAATTCAACATTCCGAGATCCACAGTATCAAGAGTGTGCCGAGAGTATGAAATTTCAGGCAACATATCCCATCATGGACAGAGCAGTGGGCGACCACCTGCACTTAACGACCAAGACCGCCGACGTCTGTGTAGAATGGTCAATGTTAATAGACACGCAACACTTCGTCAAATAACTGCAGGAATCAATGTGGGACGTACGAGGGACGTGTCCGATAGGACTGTGCGGCGAAATTTGTCTTCCTTGGACTATGACAGCAGAAGACCGACTCGAGTGCCTTTACTGACAGCACGACATCGTCTGCAGCTACTCTCCTGGGCTCGTGAGCATATCGACTGGTCCCTAGACCAGTGGAAAACCGTGGCGTGGTCAGATGAGTCACGATTTCAGTTGATCGAGCTGATGAGAGAGTTCGAGTGTGGCGCAGACCCCACGAAGCTATGGACCCAAACTGTCAGCTAGGAACCGTTCAAGCTGGTGGTGGCTGCATAATGAAGTGGGCTGTTTTTACATGGCATGGACTCGGTCCTCTGGTGCAACTGAACCGATCATTGACTGGAAATGGTTATGTTCATCTGCTTGCAGATCACTTGAAGCCATTCATGGACTTCACGTACCCACACAACGATGGGATTTTTATGGATGACAATGCGCCATGTCACCGGGCCAGAACTGTTCGCGATTGATTTGAAGAACATTCCGGACAATTCCAGCGCATGATCTGGCCACCTAGATCGCCCGATATGAATCCCATCAAGCATTTATGGGACATCATCGAAAGGTCCGTTCTTGCCCAAACTCCAGCACCATCCACACTTTCACAATTATGGTCGTCTATACAGACAGAATGGCTCAATATTCCTGCAGAGGACTTTCAACGACTTGTGGACTCCATGACACGTCGAGTTGTTGCACTTCGCCGGGCAAAAGGAGCACCGACACGATATTAACAGTCATCCCATGACTTTTGTCACTTCAGTGTATATACGCTCACGTTTACTGGTCACTATCACTGCAGCGTATATATATGCTGCATCATATTATATGCTATTCATATGATATACAATATTCATATTATATGCTATATACCTATATGCATCCCACATTTCAAATATTACCACACCGAACAAATTTACTAGCAAATAATGCTCAAAAATGATTTTTTTCTACTTTTATAGAATTTTACACCTAAATATGAAAAAAAAAGATTCCTTGATATGGTCCTTTTTTCATAGTTTTTTATGACGCAATGGGCTAATGGAAATGTTTTTTATCTATTTAGATATATTTTACATTTATTTACCTTCTATCATATACTAATTTTCACAGTATTTTTTTTTTACTACTATGCTAAGAAATTGATTGAATTTTCATTAAGAATAAGTTGAGTGCTATAAAATCAAATAAGAAACTTTGAAATCGGATTGGAAATAAAAGTTCTTGTGAGTACTGTAGTGTGAAAATGAAACTATCGGATTAAAAGAAATTCTCTTGGAACGTGATGATTGTATTTCAAGTAATAATACCTTTCCAATTTATTTCGATTGTTTTTTTTTTTAATTTTTTCTTGGTCTCATAAAACTGATACGAGCGTACCTTTATGTTGTAAAGTCATCACAAGTTCTCCGAAAAGCGCCGTCTGAGTGCTATGTTTTCCATTGAATGTGATACAGTAAAATAGCTATTAAATCGCTGGAAATCAAAAGAACGGTTACTTTAATTTTCAATTAAAGAAATTTAATATATTTAATAAATAGATATTGTCTTGGTTCGTGTTCGAATGAGATGTATCTCTAAAAAACTGAATGTATATTTCAAAATGAAATATTTTTTAAAGATAATGCATAGCAAGAAAATTTTTCAATTAAGAGTAAAGAGAAATTTGTGAATAATTTTGATCAGTTAATATATACTTTATAAAATGCGTTTGACACATCCCTTCTAATTTTAAGTCATTATTCATTAAAAAACAATTTTGAGAAACCATCAATTTCTCTTGTTTGTAATTCTCTAGATGAATATCCATAATCAAACGAAAGGAAATGACTTTTTATTGAAATTAAATATAATCAATATTCTTGATAATTTTGTTAAACTATCAATTTCAGTTATTTGCTATTCTCTTGAAAAATATCCAGAAGCAGAGAAAAGGAAATAGAGGCTGATTGAAGTTAAATAGAATCAATATTGTCGCTAATCCAGTTTGACGTCAAAGGTGGCTAGTGAAGTCTATCAAAAGTCCTTATCATTTTAAGCGATACTTTAAAAATGATTACTTGGAATCATTTTCAAAGTATTTCAGAAAAATACAAAACAAATAATTAAATGAGATACAATTTGACATTGTTTGGGCTCATTAATTGATAACGCAATACGAATTATAAGCCATCTACCGTACAACAACATTAAAAAAAGAAGGAAGTCATAATTTTGTGATGAATTGGTGATAGCGTTGTTGTTAAAAAATTCTATATATTTGGTTATGCAAAACCTTTTGCAAAATAAAAACAAATTCCAAAATTCCACGACAAAAATTCCAAAATCTGTTTGTTATAATATGTTGAATTTCGAAAATCCCAAACAAACAGGGATACGAAGGGGAAGTGTTCTTATAAAGGTTGCAACAACAACATTCCTTAAAGAGCTTACATTCCTACTGAAAACTGTACGCTTTTTGTATCCATAAATATATATTTTGAGAGAGTATTCTACTGTTTTTGCTGTAAATCTGCTCTGGAATGGAAAATACTCAGTATTATTTCTAACATAAATGATTGGTTGGAGTTCGCGAAAGTTTAGATAAAGAGCGTTCCAAAATTAAAGCGCGATTTGAACTTGCCAGCATTATTGCAGTAAAGCTTCGACAACACAAATAAATAATCCATTCACAGTTGACAGTTTAAAGTTTAAAAAAATGGAGCATTACACGTTAGAACAAAGTCGTAACTCAAGATTTGAATTAAAAAAAAAACAGTTTTTTTCTTCAGATTAAATTTTTATTGAATCGTAAAGTTCATAGGATAGGCTATGTATGGAATACTACATAGGTAAATGGCGTTCACGGCTTTTCTGATATAATGTGCTCTCTTTTGTCGAAATTTTCCAAGACAATTGGAACTTCGTTGATGCAGCGTTAAAATTCCCCATTCAAAACAAGTGTGCTTGTGAGTTTCTTGGTATAGCCCTATAAATTTAAATAATCCCATAAAAAATCCAAGGGTGTTAGATCACTTGATCTAGGGGGCCCTTAAATTTTCAAATTTTGGCCTCCATACCTCATTTTTTTTAAATAGAGAACAAAAATGAATACACGTTTTCTGTTATGTAACGCTTCATTTCTTCTAACCTTAAACTATTTTCTGTCAAGTGTTTTATAATAAAGTTGCCAACACTTAGCTGCACTAATGGCCGAAAATTAAAATTTTGCGTCAATTTTGAGATGCCTTATATTTCTATTTTCATGTCTGAAAAGACATAAGGAATAAGTATTGCATGTTACGATTAATTATGAATGATGGATGCAAGGTTAATTATAAATGATAACTTTCAATCTTTGAATAGTGCTATTAAGTGTATTAGCTTGAAATTATTGCAGATAAAAGTATTTAATCTATTTATATAAGCCTTTATATTCAATTTCATTTTGATATTAAACTGCTTATTAACTAATGATACTTTCAGCTACCATCTTTTCGAAGTTTATCTACAAAATAAAGGAGTCTTTTTTTAAGAATCATCTATGCAGAAATAGTTTTCTTTCAAGCATGTATTTATTAGTATTTCCCATTTTATTTCTAACGACAGCTCTGTCACAGAATTAATTTCGAAACGAAATTCTGTGACTCAGACATCAAGACTTAAACTAGATTTCGGCCGTATATTTATACCGAATGTCTTGTGAAATAAACGAGACTGTCAAGAAAAGCTTTGCTAAAAGTTAATTGAATGTCATTTGAAGTTTAAATTAAAATTTACGTTTGTCAAACTTTCTTTAAATGTTTCTAATTTTAAGCAATCGTTGAATAATGTGCTGTATAACAGTGCAAGAACTATATTTGGAAATTTATAGATAATTGCAGAAGGTTTTTAATTATGTTTGAAACCTATTTTATAATAATAATATATATTCAAATACCATTTAAACAATAAATTGAAATATAATTAAATAAAACAATTTATCTAATTGGATAAACACCCCTTTAATGCAAAATGTCCGTTTATTTATTCATATTTTTTTTCATTTTTTCAGGAAACCCTTTCTATCAATGTTGTCATTTTTTAACTTTTATATAAAATCTTTATTGAATCAAAAAGTTACTAACTCGTTAAAAATTCGAATTAAAAAGTACTACATCATGAAAAACCGAAATAAAATATACTAAATTGTTAAAAATAGATTTAAAAAGTACTAACTCGTTAAAAATAGAATTAAAAAGTGCTAACTCGTTAAAACCTGAATACAAAAATATTAAATATTTAAAAATGAAATTAAAAAATACAAAATCATCAAAAATAGAATTAAAAAAATAATTGATTGAACAGATATCTTTTCAATACAAAAAATGTTTATTTTCCCATTCTGTTTTACTCACTCTTCCAAAAAAATCGATCGATATGGCCTGTCCTTAACTTTTATATAGTTTTTTTGTTGGACCAATAATAAATTGCTAACTAGTTAAAAATAGATATGTTCCATTTGAAAAAATACTGCACGGTATTATATTTTATGTTCTTTAAATCAATATAAGTATACCAAACAATATTAAATATAATTTTTAAATAATCCCCTGATCCTATTAAACATATTTCTTAATATTTCTATTAAACATATTTCTTAATTATTACATATTTCTTAAATCATCTAGGAATTTTGCAATTTAAAATTAAAAATAATATTATCAAATGTTCCAATTCTCAACTATCAAAATTAGCTGGGTTATAAAAATATGAGCTTTATTATTTTAGAATATTCATAGGATACCGCTGATTGAACCATATTTTAAGCAGTAGCAAATGAAATGCTTCAGGAAAAAAATGCATCCACAATATTAATATTCAATTAGTTTGGAGAGTCTGAAGAATTTGATTTTTATTTGAAATCTTATGATGTCAAAAATTATATCCAAAATATATATAATAGAAAAAGAAATGGTATAAATTTATTATTTTATAATTTTTTACAATTATATTTATTGCCTCAAACAGCATAAAATATAAATATTTACACAAATTAAAACTTTTTTATAGATTAAAACTACAAATATATATGTCTTTAAATATTTATAAGTTGAGATTTGGACCCTGATTTCCATGCAAAAGTGTTATAAAAATATATAATTCACAAACGGAAATAAGTTTATCGTATAGAAAAGAATGAAGATATTTTTAAAGAAGTATTATAATTTATTTCTTTTACATAAGGATAGAATCTCAGTTTTCTAAAATATTAAATTATTTCAGAAAATCTTATTCTTTTCATCATTCTTAAGATTAACTATTATATTTCTAAGATTTGAAAAAAGAATTCTGTTAATTTAGAATGAACTGAAGCAAACTAACTAAAAATGGTTTATTTACCCTTCTTCAATAAATTTATTGTTCTAATAATATTAGTAATAATTAAATCAATGTTAATTTTCGGGAATTTTTAGTAGATAAAAAATAATGAAGAATTTAAAGAAAATGTCAATAAAATAATAAACTTTTAAGATCATTCATTTTGAATTTTCTGCATAAATTAATAAAATGCATTTTTTTAATTCATACGTTTAAAAATGTATTATGTTTGAGAACTTTATAATAACGAATAAAATATATTTTAATAAGAATTTGTTCTCCATTTTATTTTGATATTAAACCTCAAGTGAATTTAAATATCTTTATACCTTTTGAAAATAAACAATGAAAATGTTGAAAATTCCTTTTTAATTAAATTTCTGATTGAATTTTTTTTTTGATTAACTTAATTTCTGAGTTTCATAGATTTTGCTAGAAATAATATTTCATAATTATTATAATATAGTTTAAAGTGTATTAACTACCACAAATTATTTTTAATGCTTTAAAAAATTATTTTTCTATTGTTGGAAAATGTCAAAAACATAAAATCAGTTGTATTGCAATTTTGTTAAAATAATTAACCTTTAAATTGTATTCAATCCATGTTGAAATTCCATGATTTAGACTCTACCCTTACATTTTTAGATTTTAGTTTTCGGCAATATGTGAAAATGACGTAAAAGTGAGAGTAAAGAAAATATCCTTTCGCTTTAATTCAGAATGAAAGGTTAACTTTGCCTTTTTTTTCATTAAATTTTATCATAAATATTTTGATTTTTCTTATGTATGATATGGGACGTTAGATAAAGTAGCCATAAAAATAGAATTAATTTCTAGTTATTGTTAGGGGCAGATAAATCACTGTAAAACTATCCATACATGAATGTTACACTTTGTGTGCTTCTATGCCACAAATAAAGAAAACATTGTTACGGATTTTTTTCCCGTAGAGGTTCGTTTCTATGTAGTGGATGTATGGTGGGAGATAAACTCAATGAACAGTCCTTTAATAGAGAACAACAATGGACAGCTCTAAGGCATTAAATATTTACAGTCGAAACGAGCATACAGCTGCACATAACACTGATAGTAGCCCATGAGTTGTAACAACCTCCACAGCACAGGATTCAGTAGGAATAGGGATCCTCGGAGCCACGCTCTACAGTCTTTTCAGATAGCTGAATCACTTTTCAGTGTCCTTCGCAAAGCTGTATAATTACCACAAGACTGGCTACAGCACTCGACGCTGATTCCTCAGTAGACAATCAGGCACTTGCTTGACTCCCCCGCTGCTTCCCTATCCTCTGCAAGACTATTGATAGTCGATTTCGACTAATCATGCTGGTAGCTTGAGACTATCCTCCTTTTTTCAAAGTTTCGAATATTGCCCATTTTGTCTTCAAAATCACCAAGTTCGTCGCCATGATCTGGGATCATTAATTCTTCATCCTGCAACATCTAATACAAAGAGCTGTAAATCATTATTTCCGGTGATAAAACGAACTATGCTGAGAAACAATATTAAACAATATTTAAAGAGATGAACATTTTTAAATTATAAGTAGCATCTATAATAGATGAGGTAAAGGATATTTTAAAGCTTAAAGGTATTACATATTTAGTATTTAAAGGTATTACTTCAAAAATTGATAGCTTTAATTTAGCTATCAATTGTCTTTTTAAAGACAATTGATATCTTTTCAATTACAATTTAAAAAGTTTAGTATTTATTTTCTTATTTATTTTCTCAGAATGAATTTTATATATTAATATTTAAAAATACTTTATCGTAAAATAATGCATATATAATCTTTGCAGTTCATCAATCGAACTTTTGTCTCAAAATTTCGAATTATATTTCATAAATTTAACATTATTTTTCTTGTGAAGTATATAATTTTATATATACTAGCATTAACAATTGTTCTATTCAATATTTTTATTTATCATCAGTTACTTAATATTTTAAGTCATAATGTTTAATACATTTTTTTCACTCATTTCTTGTGCTCTAGAGTCTTGAGGTTTTATTCATTTGTGTGTTCTAGATGACATTTCACTATTAAAAATTTGCATATTTTAATTATTATTTGATTATCAATTAGATTAAATTTTGATTCCATATCTATATGCCACTGGCTTTTGAAAAAATGATTGTTCTTAAGATTCAAAATGCCAGAAATATTAACAATAATAAATATTTTTTAGTACATCTATAATAGTTTGGCTAAAATATTGTTTTAATCATCCATCAGTCCTTTAAACTTCGCGTAAAGTATTTATCTTCTTTTTACTTTCAGTTTACTATAGTTAGAATGTGCCTTAAAAATGTCCCACTCAAGAACTCCATTTATTTCAGTTAAAAGTGAAAAGTCTTTGAAGGCGCATTATTGAATGGATGTTATAACCTTCGCAAGTAAAATCCTTGATTCCTACACCTAGTTAGACCAATGACATTTAAGGCTGAAAAATGATTGTAATTAATCCAGGTTATATTTAAACGTTCCTTTTATATTCTCAATTAAATATACTGAAGGCAATGGTTTTACTTTTTTATTTTTGTTTCATTTGGTAATGTTTTGCTTTATTTTTGTGTTTTTTGCTGTTTAAATTGGTATGTCTCCTTTGCCTTACTTTTCAGGGGATTTTCTGGTCACGAGGTGTCAATACTTTTGACCATTGTCCACCGATGCCTCACAGAAAAAATCTCTTATTTTGAATCCTTGCCTGGAAGTGACCCTTAACGAAGTTTTAAGGCCGGATTCTTTTTCTATTTGTTATAGTTTCGATTCGGCTGCGTTCCTTTTTGCTTGATTTATTTTTTTAATTAATTTAGATTCATTTGTATTTTAATCGTAGCTGCATTTGCGATCACCAAATATGATGTCTGACTTTCTAAAAACTAAAAAAAAAACTAATTCTTAAACTTGTTTGAATTCGCAATAATTTTTAGATTCAATTCCAATTTTAGTTTCGTTTCCGTAATTAGGGCCGTTTTTGTTTCGTTTAATTAATTTTATTAATTATATTAATTTGGATTTGTTGCATTAATTGGTTCTATTTCCTTTGTCTTTCATTTTGAAAACTTCCAGCGTTTAATTCCGAATTGAGTTTTAATTTTGATTTCAAAGAATATTTTTAGGGATATTTTTATGTTTTGGCAATTTTCGAAGCATCTATTCGTTATTTTACACTTCAGTTTGTTTTTAATAAGATTACTATAAATCAAACATATTTGTAAATAATAATAAGGAAAACATTAATTACCTATCACGAATGATATTTTTAGTTAAAAATTTTAATGACGGTTCTAACTTATTTTTAAATTTAGTCCTCATAAATTTTGTCTTTAATATGTCATTCTTAGGAAGGATATTATTATTGCTATTTCGTTTTGAGTGGGATTTTTCATTAGGTTTAAAATTATCTGTAGCTTTGGAAAATAAAATTATTCAGATCTCTTATAATTTTTTATGAAATTATGAGGGATCTGAAGGAATTATTTTTTAAATTCATTGATGCAGTAAATTCAATTTTCTTTTATTGAAAGAGTACCTATAAGTCAAGATATTTTATTTAGTGAATTCTGTTTTACGGCATCATAACCTCTTAATAAGCGCGAATGAATACATGCACTGTAATTGCGCGGTTTTTTGCTCAGAGCTCGAACTTTACATCCTTTGCTCTGTTGTAATGTATGCTGTAGATGGAAGAACCATGACAACAAGAGCAATGCATATAATATGAAATTTCGACATTAGTTGACTACTTTCTTTGCTACTTTTAAGGTATTCGACTACGTTCGAGAGTAAATTTTTGAAAAAATTTGATTTCGTAGAAACTATTTAAAACATGTTTTTTAAATGTATTTGCAATTATAATACAAAATACTGTAAACACAAAAAATTACCCGAAAAATATAATCTATTCTAGAAATAGGAAAATTTGTAATTAATTTTAATGAAATTTAACCAAAACGGTTAACACTAAACACAAAATGGTAATGCAGGTAATGGTAATGGTAATCTAAGAAAAATGTTAAATGCAAAGAAGTTATGGATAAAAATATACGTATATATGCATTTTCTGCTATAAATTCACCGATTATTTTTTCTAAAATCATCTATAAATGAAAAAGTACTCATCCAATAGTGAAAAATTTGGTCCGTTTCATTGCTCATATTATTTAAAACCAACGCTGACATTTTTATGTAAATACCTCTATTAGTGTTTGAGATAACATGTTAACGGTGAAGAATTTCTATGAAAATTGGTTTTGTGAAACCCCACTCTCAAAACAAATTTTAGCTGAAAAATATGTTTTGCTTAAAATTCTCAGGATGATAGGTCAGGTCTTCCTTTTCCTAGAATAGATAAACCTCTGGAAAGTGTAAAGTCTGAACAAGAAGAAATAACAATTAAAAAAATCGCCAATGTGGTCGATAATCTGTTTTTATTAACATAGTCGGATGCCATAAATCACTGTTAGCTTTTTCCTTTAGACGGGAATTCTGTTTTGGATATTCTTACAATTTCATCTGAAATTTTCATAAAAATAACTCTTCATATTTACTTTAAAAAAGACATTATTTGCAGTGTAAAATTGAATTTACTTCTTGTCATCTTGGTACTACTTTTCGGAGAGATGGGGGAAGGAAAATACTTTAAGGTTTATAACCATCTAGTGTGAAATTTCCGTCAATATATTTTGCTTCCTCTTTAAAAATAAAATTGAATAACTCTGAAGTTTATCCACTAGAACTATTTTCAGTAGATAGCAAAAATTGGTAGAATAAATTTAACACACATGATGGAAACACGAATTAAATATTTAATAAAATGGTTTTAAGCAAACATAAGCTATTATTCTTCAGGGCAAATTACTCTTGTAGCCATCGTATTAGAAATATAAGTAAATAAATTTTATCTTTATTTAAAACAAATCTAAAAGGATTTCAATATCAAGTTTTAATACTTTTGTTCTCTTCTAAAGTGCGCAATAGATACCAAAGTTAAAACGGTAGAACAAATTTAATACACATGATGTGAACACGAATTCAATATGTAAATAAAATGGTTTTAAGCAACCATAAAATAGTATTCTTCGAGGTAAATTACTGTTGTAGCCACCGCATCAGAAATATAAGTAAATAAATTTAGCCTTTATTTAAAACAAATCTAAAATTATTTCGATATCAAGTTGGAATTCATTCGTTTCCTTTTAATATGCATAAGAGATACCAAACTTAAATTGATAAAATAAATTTAATACACCTGATGGAAACACGAATTGAATATATTTTTTTAAAAATAGTTTTAAATTATCGTAAACTATTGCGCATTTGACAGACTTCTTCTCATGCTCTAACTATCCTGTCTGAAAACCATGCTAAACATATTTAGCTTCTATTATTTAAAAATGGAAATTCAATGTAAAACAAATTTATTTTTCCCTCTTGATATGCAAAATACATTGCAAAATTAAATATTTAAGACAAATTTGACGCACATGACTTGAAGAGCAATTGGCTGTTATTTTTTTTGAGTAGTTTTAATTTACAATGATACGTAAGTACTTTTCAATAGTAATATGCCAAGAATTTTATTTCCAGTGAACTAATCATACTTGCTTGAAGCATTCTCTTTTCTTAAAATTATATATGGTATCAAATTGGATTTTATGAATTGCCCCTTCATGCTTGCTTTAACATTTAACATATAGTAAAGCATAAAATAATCTTAATGTACAATGCAATTTCAAAGAGAGTTTTTGAAGTTTTGCCAGCATTTTCCCCATTCCTTTTGTATTTTATCATTGCTAATATTACGCAGTATCTCCTTTCCCCCAAAATACTTACACAAAAGAGAAGGCATTTTCTTGAAAAATTAAGATGAACCATCCAAGAATCTTGGAGATCAATAGCTTTTCTTAAAGAGGAGAATTCTTAGCTTGTCTGAAACTTACATTCATAGTTTTATACAATAAATATCGACCAGAGCCCAAAGATATTTTTGATTTTTTTTCGGTATTATGTTTCGAACAGTTATGATAAATCAGTTATTCTATAAATGATGATTTTTTTTAAATTCTATTTTCCAATGAAAGATTACATTGTTGCTACGGTATTTAAGTCATTTTCATTGCTTTTTCAAGCAATTTGCACATTTTTCTTCGAATGTTGCTAGCTAAAAAAGGATTAAATTTCGATAAATAAATTACATTTTGTGTCATATCAAACATATATATCAATTTAAATTCTTACAAATAAAAAAAAATGATCTGTTTACTTTCTTTCGCCAACAGCGATGTTTTCCAATGCTATAATCGATGTTTGTCAGTTTTCCAATTAACAAGATTTTAAACACCATTATCCTTTCTTTCAACCTTTGAGAGAATATTTCTACGATAACAACATACATTTGTCGCGAGGTTTACTTCCAATTTAAAAGTCCCACAATATCAATATTATTTGCTCATATTTCCAATATCTAAATGTTGGCTCAATTTTATCACCAATTACCAACCGTGGCAGTTTCATGGTCAGCTTGTGTTTCAAATTGGCAGGTTGTCGTTCGATGTTTCTTCTCTCTCTTTTTTTCATCTGTTATTTTTGGATGTCCCTTTATTATTAAAAATTATTGATCGGTTAGCACATGTATTGCTTAGGTATTTATATGCTTATTAACCGAAAGACAATAATATTTTATTGCTAGGAGAACGTGATCAAACCGAAGAGCTATTCATTAGTGTTATCACAAATTAAGTTTCTAAAGGTAGAATTAACAAGTACAATTTAAAAAAAAAATCATATGGTGTTTATTAAGGTTTGACGTTTCATTTTTTGTCTCTTAATTATGTTATATATGTTTTATTAATCGTGCTCATGAAATTTCTAGGGAACCCCTTTATTGTCATAGGCTATTAAAAACTTAAAAATGCAGAATATGTATCTTCTAATTTGGTTTGATGCAAAGCTAAAATAATTGATCAATACAGATCTTTATTTATTATATTTTAGACTAAAGTCGGAAAGTTTTTAAATAATATATTTATGCTACTTACAAAGTTAGAAATCTAGTATTTTAGAGCCTGTATATTTTTAGACAAAGTTGCAAAAAATGTATCCTTAAACATTCTGTATAGAGTCAAATGACAAACTTGTTGAATGTAAAATTCATTGCCAATTCGTCCTGAGAATCACGTGACTAGAAACAATTATTTTTTGGTGAAAAATGTGCGATATGTTTTTAACCTCTCCCTAGGAATATCAGGAGACACAATATTTATTTGTGAATTTCTTTAACAAATTTTTAACTCATTTAGCCCGAAATGCCCATGAGTATTGTTATACTTTCACAATGTGAACCGGTGTTAAGAATATCGTACTGTTTTTGAATTTTCATATTAACAAAAATATAAAAATGAGTGAACAAAATGCAGCGTCAAAAAATAATCATGGTCTCTATTCATCAAGACTTGAACATCAATAAAATTTTATCATAAATACTCCTTTCATATGTCGAAATAGCATTTGTTATTTTACAGAATGCCTATAGAATAGGGGAAATATGCTTGTTCAAATAATTTGCATACTTCTATCTTTGACTAAATAATTTGCATTCTACAAAATTTTGCCAGCTTACACATAGATTGAAGTAAATTCAGAAAATTTCAACACCACGGTTGAAAACTTCGAAGGCTACACCTAGACGACATAAAAGTGATTGATCGGAAATTCTAACCAGATACGGTAAACCTCCTAAATTGAGGTTGAGATGCTTCCGGGATGGTGCAGAGATCCAGCCAACTCAGTGGGTACACTAAAGGTAAAGGATTTAGCTCATCCCATCGACGTATGGACGTACTTCTTACGAGGATGGCTGCACCGGGGCTGATGATGGCCCTTAGGGCTCAACTACAATTCCCGTTAGTGCTGCTGTTGTGGCGGTCTGGTCATTCAGTATTTCTAACTTGTGTCTTTGGGCATGTTGGAGAGCCAGCAGTATGACTTACCAGATATGGTGAGTGATGTTGCGCATGCTTCTGATTTCAGAACTTGTTTGTGATGATTACCCATTTCAGTATTTTACAACAAAGTTCAATAATTAAAAACCATTTACATTATAACTGGATGGTTATAACAATTGAATCTCACCTGAATGAGCATGGAGTAATCAGACGTACAAATAGCATCACAACTATATTAAATTGTGTTTTGTAAATTCACTTTTAAAAAAATTCTTTGGTTGACATTTATAACAAAATAAAATTAAAAAGAGAATTCTAAAATCAATTTAATGACTAGCCTTAACACTGCAACTGTTGTTTATGATATAATGTCATTGAATTTTATTTTTGGTCTCACCAGGGAATGCTAAAATGAAAAAAGTCCCAGCAAGAGCACTTGGGTATTCCAAGTAAAAGCAACGCTATCTACGATGTCTGAAACGGATTTCCAACAGAGCAGTACTATACAATTTTGAATTTTCTAAACTTAACTTACTCTTTTTATTAGTTTGTAATCCCAGTGATGATATCTACTGTATACCTACTTAGATTCCACACTTTTGCTATCTCGATATCACCTGAAAACTTCTATTTAATTTGTAGCACAATAAATATATAAAAACTGATTTTCTTTATATACTAAGATCTGATAGACATTGCTCTCTTTACTTTAGCTAACTGTATTCTACGCAATGTTTGTTAGCTCTATTAAAAAAGTTTTTAAACTCTAAAGGCCGTTTCTTAAACGTCGGAAGTTTCATCTTTCCATGACGGGAACATAAATTTTCCGATCAGTCTATTTCGAAAACACAAAGACCCACTATAAGAATTTTATTGGCTTATACGTCCAGTATCTAAATATTGAATCAATTTTTAAAATTTTGCTCCGGCCTAGGAGATTCACAATCAGCTGTCCTTTTCAAATTGTCAGATTCTCGCTTGGACTTTCTTAGAAACATTAAAACCCATGTAGGGTTAACACCTGTATTACTTAGGTATTCAGATGGCTCTAGCCTGACAGATGAAAAAATTTCGTTTACTGGAAAAATATAAACTAGTAAACTATATATTAGTGTTTCTATTGATGGTGTTTCTGAAAATAGAATAAACGAATAATACTTTTATCATGTGAGAACAAAATGTTTTTTGGTTTCATATTTCTGAGGCATCAAACTGCGTAGGCAACAAATTGGCGATTATCTCTTTTAAGACATCCATTTTTCGCTTTTAGGGTTATTAGAAAATAATGCGGAAGCTTGTCACATTTGGTGATTTATCTTCCTCTTAAACTACAACTTTATTTCAAAATTATTCTTGCTCCGAATTCTTATAAAAGTTGTTGATTAATTTAAGTCATTAACCAGTTTAAACTGTTCTGAAACAATCAGGAGACTATCAGATTGCGCATTCATCGATATTTTGAAAAATGATTATTATTGTTATTATTATTTAAGAAAGAAAGAAGTTTCGTGATTTTTCTGAATTGGTTTAAACTGGTTAATGATTTAAATTAATTAAGACAAATATAAGACTTAAAAATAACAATGTTCTTACATAATAACTTTACATTTGATATCACAGATTTCATTTTTAATTTTTTTAAAGTCATTTGTTGTTAATTTGGTTTTTGTTGAAGCGTAACTTTCCCTTTTTTTGTCCCCATTTTATGATAAAACTTTATTTCCAATTTTAGATGGACAGGCTGTTTCGTAATTCTTTTACCATTAAACAATACAATTTATTAAAATTAACCTGAATGGAAGTTTTAAAAAAATTAATTCAGAATTGGATATTAAAGACATTTGCTAACGAATTAATTTTACCATTTTCTTTTAAATGGTTTAAAAATAAATGTATTTCATACAAGTTCGAAATCAAGATAATTTTTACTTAAATCACATTTAATTATGAAATAAAAACACCAAGACCTGTAGAGATAATCACAAGTAATGACATTAAAGAAAAGAAATATTTCGACCAATTACGTTTCCTCTGTTAAAACCTGAAGTAATTAAAATGTTAAGAAGATTAATTCAACTTTTTTTAATACATACTCTAAGCTCATGAAGAAAAAAATTGCTTCACCAATGCAATTAAGAAGATTTGCTTAACATGATAATCTCTTTTTTCCATCTCTTGCTTTTATTCAGAATGTCGATTAGTTTATTGCCATTAGAAATGGAAAAATCCTAGAATGATATGATATAAATTTCAAGACTGTTGCTTTTTGTATTTCGAGGAAAGGGGTTATATTCATTTGCCAAGTTGTAATTCTTTGTTGACTTTATGTATTATTGTCTTCGAAATTTTGCATTAT
>JAPMOQ010057778.1:467692-477702 GCA_026543055.1 Argiope trifasciata
ACTAAAGGACTGATCATTTTGTATGATCATCATCATCTCTAACACCATACGCAACCACTATAAACAAGGTAAAAAAACGAACCTGGCGGATTTTAGGATATAGGAAATCCGTAACAGTATTTTTATATTCCTTGTTAACGAAACTTCCCGAGATTTTACGGAAATTTGAAAATTAAGAGTAAAGACTAAATCAAATAATTTTAATTATAAACATATAAAATTGACGATAATAACATTCTAATTTCCTTTTTCTAGTATGATTTTTTCTGAATTATCCAGTTCATAAACATGCAAATAGATATACTACAAACTGAAATAATTTCAAAAACAATTATTTATCAGATTCTGCAAGGTCTGCACTAATGTCGATGCTTATCAAATAATTCAGAAATGTTATTTATTTTCTTTTTGAATATTTCAAATATTTCTAGGCGTCTTATTTGTGACAAAACTATGCGAAAAAGCAAGAATTGTGACGCATGCATAGAATCCTTCTATATGATATAATCAGAAAAAAATATACCCTCCCATACCGGTTTTTTTTCTTGGTTTCATCTTCATCCATGCTTTTATATATAAATCAGAAACCAGCCTAAAAGAGCATTGGTGAGTGGAATGCGTAATGGGACTTTGGGTATCTCCTGAAGATGCAATCTCTAAACCGACAAAAGCATGTTTACATCCAAAGTTGCATAAACACGTCTTGTCCTCTAGCGCGAAAGCTGATTTCCCAAGAAAAATGCATTTCTTGACTAAAAGCATGAAAGCAAACACGCTCGCACACGATCTAGTAGCTGCTGGAGGAAGGGTAACTTGAGACTTTTAGGAACTGATATTTGAAGCTGTTAAGGAAGATTTCAAAGGAAAAATATTGGCAATATAAGCGACTTTTCCATGGAAAACTATTTTATAATAAAAAATGTTGATACTGTGTAGTATATTTAGTGTGATAATTCATAACTATTATTAAATGAGTTTTAAATAATATAAATGATTATAATATTGTATTATTTATTAAAAAATAAATACAATGATATGTAAGCAGAATTAAAAAAAACAATAGATGCTTTCAAAGTGGCGCATTTTAATATTTTTTAATAAGGAAATATCAATGTCAGATGTACAAGTTTTGCATCATGACAATAATGTATAAAACTGGTTCATTATCATGTGAGAATATGATGTTGTTTTTGTTGAATTCTTTGTAACCTCAAAAGGCGTAGGAATACATTGTTACTTCCACAAAACGCGTAGGCAACAAATTGGCTATTTCTCGCTTTTGATGCATCAATATTTCACTTTAAGGGTTATTAGAAAATAATGCGGAAGGTTGTCACATTTAGAGATTTATCGCCGACTAAAGTTACATCTTGATTTCCAAATTATTCATTCTCTAAATACTTACTAATTGTCTTAATTAATTTTTCATTAACCAGTTTAAACTCTTTGTAAAAAATCACAAGACTATCAGTTTACACATGGGTCGATACTTAGAAAAACGATGCCCCCCCCCCCCTCCAACCCCATCTCAAAATCAGTCGAGCTTCAAAATTTTGTTTGCGAACTAGAAAAATCGAAAATGAAAGCTTAAAAAATTACATTCGATAATAGAATATTTTTTTCATTATTTATATTCTTTTGATTCTGTTTATGTATGATTCTATGTATGACAATATAGTCCCAAAATTTTATAGCCCAAATTTTATTATTGTGGGCCTAGTAAATAGTTACTAATATATTGAGTAATCAATTATAATTTAATATACCCTTTAGTTTTAATCAGAAAAAATTAATTTTCCAAATCTAATAAAATTAATGTTTACCTAAAAGTTTTCAAAAATTGATTAAATTAATAAAATGAGATTTATAACTCAATATATAGAATTTTTTAATACTAAATATCCCGATTTCTCACTTGACATATTATGGCATGATAATGATTTAGATTGGATTCACCGTTCTTTTTTTTGGGAGGGGGATCGTTATAATTACATCAAACTGCGGACTCAGTTTTATAACGTCAAACGTTACAAAAAGAATGCAAGGTAAAAATCTTTAACATGGAAAATATTGCAATAATTTGAAATATAAGAAATTTTTAGACTGTAATAAACTGAAAAAAAAATCGAACATTTATTTTTGCGTTGTTGCAGGAAAACTATTAATATATTAGACTACGTAAAACAGGCGTGCAACTTTAAAAGGCTATATTCAAAACGTGTTGAAAAGTGCTATAAGTACATTTATGGAAAAAATATACAAGAATCACTACAAATTCAGTTCCTTTAGACTCTGAAAATGCTCTATAGACCTCCTGAGTTCAGCATGAAGCGCTCAGGCCGTAGTTAAACTCGATGCACACATTTTCTAATTGCATCCTCTTGAAAACATTCGTTTTGGCTTTATTGTATCTTCACACTTTCATCAGTTAGAATTTTGCTTAAAAGTGTAGGAAGTATTAGATGATGGTGATTTCGTTACTAAACTGATATTCAGTAATGCAGCTGTAAGTTAATTCTACAAAGCGAATCCTCTGAAAGTGAATTCTAAATTAACTGAAAATCTACAAATGTGACAAAAATGAGCATTTTAGAGCCATTTCACTGACAAAAAAGTACATAAGAGGTTTTTTTCTGTCAGAAAAGGGTGACTGGCAAAAATTACATAGATATGCTGCAGTTATGACTGATGATGAATTCAGCTACTGACTGATGAATTCCAGGGATTTTCACTTTCCAACAAGACATGACATCCACTCCTTGGAATATTCAGTTTCATCGATGCCTGAATGATGAATTGGAGCATTGGTAAGGATTCTCCTTGCCTTCTTTGCTCTAGTGAGATTTCGTAATTGTGTCCTCGTGTGATTTAATGTTTCGATTTTAGTTATAGGGCAAGTTAAAGAAATTGTTTTCGTACCCCCGGATATCAAGAGAAACAGATCAATCGATTAATCGATTTAATGTCAAGCAAATTCATCTGCCGTCTCAATGAATGTCACGTGACTAAGAGAGTTCATACGCGTAATTTGTAGAGCGTGTTAAATGTTTGGTGGATTTACAGTTATTTTTATATATAGTTCTTATTATAGTTTGTTATTCTTTTGTTAGCATTAGTTCAACATTTTAAAAGCAAATTTATCTTTTCTAATAATCCTTCTCTCACAGTGATTAATCCTAAAATTGTTAAGTTTGGCTTTAAAAGGACACTTTTTTTGCCAAAACCATTTTGCCATTCAGTTTTGCTACCTATTAAAACTAATAAAATTATTTTTTAAAATTTTGTTTTTAATGATTAAATTTCGTTACCCTGCAAATATTTCTAAATTATAACAATAATTCAAAGGTATTTTTTGCATAATTTTGTGCAAGGAATTCTATGGTTACATAGAAATATTAACTATTCATTGTACATTTTCTTCCACATGGTGAAAAATAAAGGATAAATATAATGTTTATTATGTACAGTTTACATGGAAAATCATGAAACAAATTTATGATATCGTAAAACAGAATATGCAATTTGAAATAGATTACCTAAACACTGAAATTTTTAGTGACTTCATGATATTGTTACTAAGCTTGATTCCATTAGAATGGTTTATATACTCAATAAACAGACCATTAAAAACGCAACTTAATATAAAAATGTTGTATATAAAATTTAACTATAAAAAAGATTTAATTAAAATTAAGTATAACCATTATTCCAGTCAAAGATTTAGTTCTCTCTAGATATCTGACACTTGACATTCAAAAGAAAACGAAATCTGGTGACCAATCCAACTCTCGGGACAGTAGAACAGTGGCCATAAGCTCCGAATGATCCAGATGGTGATTTATTGAGGGTTTTCGTGGAGCAAGCTTAAGACTCGAGTCTTTTCTTTGTTCTCAGCTGTAGACCCCAGCTGTCTTCGTAGATTAAAGAGGATGATTCCCATCAATTTCGGGAGAGTTTATTTTACTAAGGATGCTGATATTTCTAACCGTAATCGGATAATACACGGAGAGGGAAGAGGTTGATATAGGATATGAGTTCCAAAAAAAGGATTATTTCAGAAGGATGAAAAGAGTAGGGAAAGTGACAGTATTTTTTCTTCAACTCGTAATATAATCTTGTAGGGAAGAAATCAATCTTGACTACAAAAATCCTATATAATGGATTAAAGTTTTTAGATTTCTAGATAATGGGACATTGAAAAGCTTATGTAGACGAAGGTAAATCTATACATAGTATAAAATAAAGTCCCCTGAAGGCATTTGTGAGTCTGAAAGAGAAAAACAAGAAAAATACTTACCTGACATTGGAGTTATCTGTACCATTTTGTCGACCATTCAGTGGGAAAGTTTTAATTAATTGAAATCATATCATGAAAAATAGTTTTATAACATAGATTTGAATTATTTTCCTACTACAATTTCCAACAACTTTCTTAGAACAAAATGGATTTGTGAAGGAGGGGTGGGGGGAGGTTTACTTTTACCTTCTTTTAAAACAATTTTATCCGATGAAGGAAGAAATGAAGTAACTAAATTATTAAGGATTTATGTCATGTATAAATATGCATGAAGACAATTGCATAATATAATAATATATAATATAATATGATTAATTTATAATAAATAATCATGATAATTGCATAAATATGCTGCAACTGAATTATAGAGACAGAATGAATATTATTATGAGGAGTCAAACTATATATAACTTTTTACAACAGGCAACAGAATCTAACGTCCATTCTAACAACGTTCTCTTTTATCACGAATTATCTTCTAGAGAGGAGACCGGGAAATGAGGATTACATGCTTCCTGCAAGGTGGTAGGATATCACCGCCCTGGAAGGTACATAAGTAGGAGGGGGTCTGAATCCTCTCAGGGATGAAGGGATGTGCTTCTTTAGGGAAGGATTACAGCCCGGTGATAGCCCTTACGCCTCAAGCACAGTTACCGCCAGTGTCGCTCATGCAGTGACCCGGTCAGACAGCAATATTTATTCTAGTGCTTTCGGACTGATAGAAGAGTTCAGTGATGTAATTTTATCTCGAATTACTGGGCAAAGAAATGTGACAGGTAAATTTTTTAACCTTCCAATAGGCATGCGTGTGTGAGAGATACACTAGAGATGAATTGAGAGAGAATATAACTTTAGATATGGTGGCACTGGGACACCTGTCCTTGGCTATTTGTCCCCCTTCCTTTGACTTACTTTCAGTTGTAGTCTTAAGTTTGTGGCGTTAATATGTCTCTGCTGATCAGATATTTGCATTTTAGAGATACGCGCGACCGTTCATGTAAGTTTTTGTCACTGATTTTGTATGATTTTATAAATAAATCCATATTATTTTAGACTGGCGACCGCTGGCAAATGCACTTACGAAGGAAAATGTTGAAAAAAAAAGCATCCACATCTCTAAAAAGGGTGCTAAAATTAAAGGTACTAAAGAGAAAAGCCAAACTAGGCATTGAATTGGAAGATGTGACGTCAGGGAAAATACCCTGCCAAAAGAAAATCGGATTAGAAATAACAATGAAACTATTTTCTTCCTTTTCATATCTAACTTTCAATTACTTTTTGCTTTTTATAAATAAATTCTGTGGTTTTGCACTTTATATTTTATATGGAAATTGTTCTGTAAAAATATCTACAATTTCATTTATATTATTTTTAAATCAATTGAGTTAACCTGTGGACATTTTATATTGTTATTGCAATCTATGTTTACATTGTTTCTGCTTCTTTTTAATTAAAGTGATTGTTGTTATTAATCCTAAACTATTTAAAATATAATTTTCATACGCTTCTGAAAATTTTCAATTTACTATAGCGTATGTGAGAAATATGCTTGACCTTTCATGTTGGTATGACTTCCACGCCCGCTGGAAGGTTAATTAAAACATCACCTGTAGACATAAGTGAACAAAGTCCACATGTAGGTATGTGGACATAAAGGAACGACGTAACTGCGAAAATACAATACGAAAGTTTATTACGGATCATGTCCGTCACAATCTTTTTCCATTTCGAAAGAGAAAGGGAAGTTTTACCCAAATATTTAAACTTTTATTTGAAAACAATATCGAACCACAGAATCTTCTGACAAATCACCAAATTTCAGACCTCCCTGAATTTGAAAAATACATTCTTGGAAAATGTCCTTCAGTGACAATAATAATTCCTAAAATCTCTCAACTAATGGACGAAATTTGCCATAGAACTCATTGCAGAATTTTTAAATCTCTATCAAAATCTGAGCCAAATTCTCTCAGAGAAAAAAAAACTACAAAACGATCTAGGTATATAAAATTGAATAAACAGATTTAACGTCTACAGTGTAGAAGTTAATGAAATTTCAAACCATATCCAAAGAGTGGTAGGTCTATGTTGTTTCATACTTCCAACTACATTTTTGAGATTTGAGCCAAATTTAATAACGGTTTGACTGCCTGTCGGATTGTACTTTCAGAAATATGTAAACATTATTACTAAAAAAAAACAAAGAATTAAATATATAAAATTTGGTTTATGATGTGGTAACTATATGTATTTTTTCTCCAATTTTGGTTTTATTCGTTTTCGATAAATAAATCATAAATTTGATTTTCAGATTTCATTAACCTTATACCAGGATTAATCGTCAAATAACTCGCCAAGGATGTCACAATAGATTCAATAAAAATGCAAAATTTACTCCAAAGGTTAATTGTAATTAAATTAAATTATTGCACACCAAAGACATACAAGGCGTTCTTTATCAGACATTGAGTATTAACCTCTCTATCAGAGAGGGTGCAAGATAGTATAAGAAGGACAACTCCTATTGGTTTAATTAATAATAATAAAATGACTATTTCCCGGTGTCCTGGTCTAGGGGAATCTCGTTTCCCTCTTGATCTGGGCATCTAGGTTTCGAGTCCTGGTTCGTCATGGTTGTTAGTCAGTCCCCTTGTACTCCATCTATGAGGCGTGTGAAGAAGCCCCGCAAAAATGGGATTGTGCGGGTGAGTGTGAACTAAGAAGCTACTGCATTCCCTTAATGTTGTACAGCGGATATGACATATTTTCCCCAAATTGATTATTTATTAAAAATCATATGATTCTACGGTTTTGTTAATAAATAATAACACTATGATTATTTATTAAACTGATACAAATTTCTTTGACACTTTTTAGTAAGCTAGTAAACTTTTATTTTTCTAGTTTTTAGAATTTTATGTATTATTATAAAGGATTTTAAATAACATAGAATCCTAATTTTTTTTCTCTGATTTGATATGTTATTCAAATGGGAAAAAAATAATTATTTAAAAAAGAATCAAGTTCTAAAAGATATCGGATTAATATATGTTTCAAAAGAAAACTGTTTCATAATAATTTAATTTCTGGAGTATTTGAAATTAGCTTGAAATGATGGTAATATTCATGTTTTATAAGCATGAAAACAAACCAAATTAAGAAAAAAGCATGTAATTTGTAATTTAATAACCATGTAACAAAATTCTTGAAACGAAACAATTAGAAGAAAAGATTTATAACAAATAGAATAATAAATAAAGTATGAAGAAAAAAATTTAATTTTAGCCAGAATTGGCGAAAAATGTAGTTGATAACAATATAAATGTTAAATTTGAAAACAAATATTTAATTGATAAACACATATTAAATTTGAAAAAAATATTTAATTGACAAACGCATATTAAAATTAAAACATATAATTAATTGATAAATAAATATATAATTGATAAACATGCATTTAATTGATGCATAAATATTAAATCTGGAAACAGATATTCAATTGATAAATAAATTTTCAATTTTAAAACAGACATTCAATTGATGAACAAATATTAAAATGATAAGTAAATATTAAATTGATAAACAAATATAAAATTTGGAAGCAAATTTAATAGTTGTTTTATTAATAAATATTGATAAACAGATATTTAATTGATAAGCATATAGTAAAGTCATAAACAAATATTTAATGATATACATACAATAAATTTGGAAACAAATTTTAAATTTCAAAACAAAACCAATAAATTTGAAAGCAAATATGTAATTGATAAACAAAAAATTTACTGATTAACAAATACATGATTGATAAACAAATATTGAAACAAATAATTAATTGATAAAATATTGAAACAAATATTTAATTTATAAACAAATATTGAAACAAATACTTAACTGATGAACAAATATTAATTTGATAAATAAGCATTAAATTTGAAGAATGTCTATAGTAGTACAGCTACATGTCATAAAATCCTGTTTCTAGAATCTGAGGTGTTAAAAAAAGGCGCCGACGGAAACAAAAAGTTTGGAGAAATCTCCATTATTTTTTCAAATAAACCTAAATGTGGGTATTCGAAGTTTAAACTCGAGAAAGAAACGTGCCAAATTGCCGATGATAAAGGTTCGCGCCAGCACATTTGGGAATCGTAAACTTTTTTATGACGTTCTGTAGGGTTAAACTACGGAAGTGCTTGCCATGCTATAACTGATAAAAGACAGAGGTAATTTCATTTTTTAAAACACTTTCCATACTTTTGAATTCGTAAATCACTTTTAGTGCAAACGATTACGATACCGTGAGTTTGGATGTCCTCTTTTCTATTGAAAGAACATTATTGAAGAAAGGGCACCAAGTTTGCTAATAAAACGGAAATATTATTACCTGAAAATTCATTTTAATAGCAATTTCGAAGAACTTTTTGGAACTGGAGCTAAAATAAAGATGTAATGGAGTACTAAAATTTATTAACTAAAAATTAAACTTCGAGATTTCTGTTCTAGTTTAATGTCATTTAAAAAGATATAGCTTTTAATAGCTATACAAACAGTACTCGGCGCCTTAAATGGTAAAATTGTTAATAATCGAGTTAGAGCTCCTGTCCAATTTTTGTTAGTTTTTCAACTTGGACAATTAAGGTTTATCTGTTTTATTTATTAAGAAAATACAAAAAATCACAGTAAATAACAATATTTTCTAATAAATAAAGTGCCGATATATTCAGTTAAGACACGCATATAAATCATGTCTCAAATTAACTCAAGATTTGAATTTGCGACTATTTGGGCAGTAAAGTATAGACGATTCAGTAAAACAAAACATTTGGCAGCCGATAGTTTAGAGTTAGTAAAAAGGAAGCTTATACGATTGAACAACGTGATTTCACTGTTGAAAAATATTTAAAAAATAATGAAAGTCTGGTGGCAACAGCTTGAAATTACACCATTGGGTTTCTTTTTATGGGGTATTTGAAGTCAAAGGTCAAAACAAGCCTACATGAGGGTTGAAAGATAAAATTCAACGATGTATCAACGAAATTCAGCCTTTGACTATTTTGCATATTTAGAAATAAACAAAATGGAAAATGGAAATTTTAACAAAAGTTATGAATGTACTAGCAAAGCAGTGGATATAATTTGTCCTTTTTCTTGCCTACAGCCGACTCCCCTCCACCACTGAACGTAGCAATATCGAAAGGACTTGTTGTTAGACAATTTGCACTATGTGTTGTTCCATGCATAACCCTACCCTGTGTACTTCAAGATTCAATAAAAATGTGACACTTTAAAGAAAAAAAAGAGGCTTTTTATTTAATTCAACTCAAGCATTAAGAAGATGTTCCATCGTGTAACGTTCTGTTTTTAATAACCCTAAGCTGCAAATTGGAAATGATTTTTAATAAGGTTTCCAGCACTTTACTGCACGAATGGTTGCAAATTCAAATCTTGAGATAATATTGGTGTACAATTTAGAAAAATTATTCGTTAAAAAAAAACCTTTTTCATTTTGTCTGGAATTGGATTTTTGTTTGTATAGCTAACACATATGAAATTTTTTGTATACTTTAAGAAACAAAAGTAAGTATTCCATGCGTACGCCTATGCATATAAAATAGATAGAGTGGTGGCAAACAGCACGGATATAAACTATTCACAGTCTATATAATTGTCACAAAATTAGACTAATATAAAAAACGTCCATATGAGAAAAAAT